>DF361845.1:29736-40844 GCA_000787875.1 Solanum virginianum
TCATAACACCCTTCATGGGTGACACCTTCAAATACACCCAATCATCCACCTTAAATTCCAAATCTCTTCTCCTCACATCCGTATATGACTTTTGACGACTCTAGGCTGTCTTCAACCTTTCTCTGATGAATTTCACCTTCTTCATAAATTGGTGTACGAGATCAGGTCCAATCAACTCTGCTTCACCAACCTTGAACCAACCAATCGGTGATCTATATTGCCTCCCGTATAATCCCTCATAAGGGGCCATCTGAATGCTGGCATGGTTGCTATTATTGTATCCGAACTCAATCTACGGTAGATGATCATCCCAATTTCCTTTTAAGTCGATGACACACGCTCTCAACATATCCTCCAAAGTCTGAATGGTACGCTCTGCCTACCCATCCGTCTGAGGGTGAAAAATTGTGCTCAGATGCACTTTCGTGCTCAATCCTTTCTGAAAGGATCTCCAGAATTGAGAGGTGAATTGAGCTCCTCTATTTGAGATGATGGACAAGAGAACCCTATGCAACCTCATAATCTCACAAATGTACAGTCAGGCATAGTCCTCAGCAGTGTAAGTTGTCTTGACTGCCAAGAAGTGGGCTGATTTTGTCATCCTGTCAATGATCACCCATATCGAATCATGCTGCTTTCAGGATCTGGGTAAGCCCATGATGAAATCTATGTTAATCGTCTCCCACTTTTATTTCAAAATTTCAAAATTATGATCTAACCCACATGGTCTTTGATATTCAACCTTAACCTGTTGACAATTGGGGCACTTAGAGACGAACTCAACAATGTCTTTTTTCATCCCGTTCCACCAATAGACTTCCCTCAAGTCATGATACATCTTAGTAGAATCAAGGTGAATAAAATATTTGGAGTTATGAGCTTCGACCATGATCCTATCTCGAACATCGTCAACATCGGGCACGTACAATCTCCCTTGATATCTCAATACTCAATCTCCCCCTTTGGAGAAAACCATCACCTTCTGCTTGTGAACTGCTCCTTTCAATTAGAATAAAACAGGGTCTTAGTCTTGCTTCTCCTTCACTTGTAACACCAAGGATGAAGCAGAACCACTCTGGACACTGACCCCGCTTTCATTGTTCTCCTCAAGTTGCACTCCCAGTCGAGCCAATCAATGCACTTCCTTCGCTAGTTCTCTTTTCCCTTCCTTCACATGGGCAGTGCTACTCATAGACATCCTGCTAAGAGCATCAGCAACAATGTTAGCCTTACCTATATGGTAGAGAATACTCATATCATAATCCTTGAGCAACTCCAGTCATCTCATCTATCGTAGGTTGAGCTCTTTCTGGCTGAACACGTACTGCAAGCTTTTATTATCAGTGAACATGTCCACATGCACTCTATACAAGTAGTGATGCCAGATTTTAAGTGTGAACACCACATCTTCCAACTCAAAATCATGAGTCGGATAGTTCTTCTCACGAATCTTAAGCTGTCTGGATGCATAAGCTATCACCTTCCCTTTTTGCAAAAGTACACCACCCAATCCCACTCGGGATGTATCACAATATATCACGAAGTCTCCCATCCCGTCTGGCAAGGTCAACACTGGTGCAGTAGTCAATCTAGTATTCAAATCCTGAAAACTCTTTTCACATGCCTCAGACCACTAGAACTTGGCCTTCTTTTGAGTTAGCTTTGTCAATGGGGCTGACAGAGAGGAGAAGCCTTCCATAAATCTGCGATAGTAGCCTGTTAAACCCAAGAAGCTTCTTATTTCTGTTGGAGAATTTGTTCTTGACCAGTTTTTAACTGCTTCAACTTTCAGCGTATCTACCTGAATACTATCTCCTGAAACAACATGGCCCAAGAAAGCAACGGACTTGAGTCAAAACTTACACTTTGAGAATTTTGCATACAACTCATGATCTTTGAGTGTTTGCAAAACCACTCTAAGGTGATTAGCATGTTCCTCTTCATCCTTAGAATATATCAGAATGTCATCAATAAACACAATCACAAACATATCAAGATATGGTATGAATACCCTATTCATCAAGTCCATCAAAGCTGCAGGTGCATTTATCAACATGAAGGACATGACCAAAAACTCAAAGTGGTCATACCGTGTCCTAAAAGTTATCTTTGGAATATCACTTTCCCTCACTTTCAACTGATGATAACTCGATCTGAGGTCTATCTTTGAGAAACAAGTAGCACCCTGAATTTGGTCAAATAGGTTATCTATTCTGGGAAGAGGGTACTTATTCTTTATGGTAACCTTGTTCAATTGTCGATAATCTATACACATTCTCAGGGACCCATCTTTCTTATGCACGAATAGGACAGGAGCACCCCAAGGTGAGACATTAGGCCTTATGAAACCTTTATCTAACAAGTCTTTCAATTGTTCCTTCGATTCTTTTAACTCTGCGGGAGTCATTCTATAAGGTGGAATTGAGATAGGTTTGGTCTCGAGAAGAACATCGATCCCAAAGTCAATCTCCCTATTAGGAGAGACTCCAGGAAGATCATCAGAAAATACCTCAGGAAACTCATTTACAATTGGGACTGACTCAAGAGTAGCAGATTTAACATCATCAGACTTAACTCTCACGAGGTGGTAATGCAATCTTTGGAGATCAACTTTCTAACCCTAAGATAAGAGATGAACTTGCCCTTAGGGGCAATAGAACTCCCTTTCCACTCTAAAACAGACTCATTAGGAAATTGAAACCTAACAATTCGGGTTCTACAGTCAACAGAAGCATAACATGCATAAAGCCAATCCATACTCATTATTACATCAAAATCAACCATCTCCAACTTTACCAAGTCAGCTCAATTAATGCATAGCAATCAAAGGTAAAGACTCGAAACATACCCATAACCACATCTGGTGCAGCCTCCTGATCCTGTCAATTTTTAATAGCATAAATGTGGTTCATCCCGCCTCCTATAACTGTAGAATTTTGCCCCTGATGGTTGTCAGCTGGATGTGCTGCAGAGGACTACACTCTATTACTTTCTTCACCCTATTTCCTCTTCGGGCAATCATACTGGAAGTGGCCAGTCTGCCCACATAGATAGCAACCATCTGTGCCCAAACGACACCTACCTAGATGAAGCTTCCCACAGTTACCATAGGGTGTCTTTCCTCTCATACTTTGTGCCACACTAGTTTGAGTCTGAGAACCTTAGGCCCTGAAATTCTAGTGACCCTGAGACTTTTGAAGCATATGCGAAAGATATAAAGAAATAACATACTATTAGTGGGCTATCATAATAAGTACGAAAGAAGTATTTCCATAGAAAGAAAGGGGGAAACATACAATCTCAACCTATCGTTGCACTAGCTGCAGAAGTTTCCTGATGAGATGATATTTTCTGGAAGTAGGACTTGTCACCTTTATTATGTTTCTGCTGGCTTGACTCATGTTATGTTGATTTCGCCTTTCTATTTATCTGCTCCTCCCTATCCCTTCTCTTATCCTCCTCTGTCTGTTGGGCATACACTATAAGTCTGGCGATATCCATGCCCGAAATCAGCAAGGCAGCCTTATACTTTTCCTGCACGTATCTGCCCAAACTAGACACGAACTTCCTCATCCTCACTAGGGGTAGGTGTTTGGTTCTTCAGTTCAGTGTTGTTGAAGTTTGCATCATTTTTTGGTGTTCGATTTTTTAAAAATAAGCACCATACTCCACACCAAACTAGATCAGTTCGATTCGATTTTTTCAACTTTGGTTCGATTTATTTTGGTGTTTCTAAAATGATTTTTTGATGTTAAGTAAAAATATAATAAAATTGATTTAATTCATATTAAAAGTATATAATAAATTACTCTAATATTTTATATTATATACTTTATAGATAATTGTAAATTCATAGCATCACTATCTACAAACAAAATAAAAAAAATAACTTATTTAATATAGAGGTTAAATTAGACATTATTACGTGTAGAGGACTTAGTAACTGATAGGAGCTGCAAATGATTCTTTAAAACCATGCAACCGCTAAACACAACAATCAAGAGTATGACAAAAGAACACCATCCAAAAGATTTTTTTCATAATGACTAAAGCTCTTTCCAATAGTTAAAATTGGGTTGGGCTTGAGTTAACATTTAAATATAAAAATTTAAAAGTATTAAATTATTAATATAATAAAACTTCAATTTTTTGGTGCACCACCGTTTCAAGACCTTACACCATAAACCAAACCGTAGAATCGAAGTTTCTAAAAAAAAAGAACCAAAATAGAATCGAAGAATCGAAGAACCGAAAAAGCGACACTGAAAAACCAAATTAGTTCTGTTCGGTTTGGTTTTTCAATTTTTTTGCCCACCCCAAATTATCACCCTCATGTATTTCACTATCTCTAGAGCATACCTAGATAGCTTGATGAACCTGAGGCTGTACTCTTTCACTGTCATCCCTCTCTGCTTCAGATTCACGAACTCATCCTCCTTCGCCTCCCTCAACTCTTGAGGACAAAAGTGGTCAAGAGAGGTTGTCTCAAACTCGTCCTAGGCTGCAGGCTCCGTATCCTTGCCTCTACTCTCCTCCCACTAATTGTACCATATGTTCGTAACATCCTTCAGCTGGTAGGAGACAAGCTCAACTCCCTCGATCTCATCAGCATGCATTGCCTTCAGAACCTTATATATCTCATCAACAAAGTTCTATGGGTCTTCTTCCACCTTCGACCCCATATACACTAGCAGGTTCATCCTCCCTTATACATCTCATCAATAAAGTTCTATGGGTCTTCTTCTATCTTAGACCCCGTATACACTGGTGGTTTTATCCTTAGAAAGTCTCTAAGTTTGGTTGTAGCTGAGGGCTCCTATGAGCTAGAGCTAGGAGCTTAGGAACCTTGGTTGTTCCCCTGGGAGGCCACAAACTGAGTCAGCATGGTGATGGCTCCCCTAAACTCTGCCTCGATAGTGGGAGCTGGCTAGGGCTGAGCAGAGGCCGCCTATGGGACCTCAACAGTCCAAGCGGGGCATCCCCGTCTCCTAGCCTCGGACTGAACTGGGGCCTCGAGCTAAGCATTCTCAGAAGATGGGGCTAAGGCATCTCTCTAAGCGGCAATTCTATTTGGCGGCATTTTCTGTAAGTGTAAAACGCACGACTAAAAAATAAGATTTCCACAAGGTTGAACTCTATCGTATGAACTCACATCATAGAAGAAAGGTGACCCTTCCTAATGTCCTATAGCCTCCTGCTTATGAAGTATAGTGCACAACACACCCATAAACAAGACTCTACTAGAGACGACTTCATAGACTCCCTAGGACACTCAAACTCCGCACTCTGATACTAAGTTTGTCATGCCCAGAAGACTCTACTAGACACGACTTCATAGACTCCCTAGGACATTCAAATTCTGTGCTCTGATACTAAGTTTGTCATGCCCCGAGAGGGTACCCTAGGCGTAACTGGCACTCGAAGACTATTGCTAGTCCCCAAGCGGACCACCTAGTCTCATTGCATTCGTTAAATTAAATCATATGCGAAAGATATAAAGAAATAACATACTATTAGTGGGCTATCATAATAAGTACGAAAGAAGTATTTCCATAGAAAGAAAGGGGGAAACATACAATCTCAACCTCAACAATTAACCGTCTATGTCTATGAAGCCTCTATAACTATCCTCTACGGAGGTACCATAATAGGCCATGGTTACCACAGTTAAAGAAAAATACTGAAATAAAGAAAATAAAATAATCATCCTCTAAATGAAGGGGAGGACTCACCACAGTCTGAAATAAGAGCTCTGAACCTCAACGATTGGGCTACTGAAGTCCTCTGTCTACAAAATTTGTATCATAAAATGATACAGCACCAAAGGAGCGTTAGTACGTGGAATGTACTGTACGTAAAATGGGTGGCTAAAAGTAAGTGAGGTAAGTAGGTGGTGAAATTATCAAAATATTCGAGATGAGAAAACGCATCTTCCCAAACTCTTTTGGTAAATTCGAGGTCGGAAATATGATCAGCATGAAAAATTGTGTGAGAACAATTCATCTATCATTCATCTCATCTCGAAATAAGGAATAGACACCATTTCCTTTAGCATTGATTAAAACCCATGAAATCACATCGACATAAGAGTACTATCAAGAGGGAATCTTATATGAGAGTTTCTCGGACCTACACCCATCACTTATGAGCCGGTGATGGCACAACAAACCGATGGTGTTGCCCTATCTGCCTAATACCTTACCGGGATAGAAGGCGTACATTATACATTCTAACTAGAGCCCTAGGGCTAACGAGAGGAGAAGAGAGCCAGAATTCAAGAGGAGTAAGGCTGGATTCTTGCAAATTCAATTGTCTACCTTCATTCCAGGAGACTAAGAAAACATCTGTTACTCACGGTTCAATCCTCACCTACGCTGGCCACGTAGTTATGAGTGCGAGTAGGACTCACTCTTACCTATTTCGATACTCGATACTTCTTCTAAATAGATATAGTTTTTAAGAAAATAATCAAGAATCATGCATGTAGATTCAAGAACCTTCAACTCTCATCTAAGAGCATCTATGGGGCACATGGAAGAACAATCCCATATTTTCATTTAGCCTTACATACTTGGAATGACGAATTACCGACTCTTTCTTCAAGAATTTAGACTTGGACCAGAAACCATCAATCCTCTATGTTCTTCTCCTTTCTCTCAGAACGTAGTTTACTTAAGAAAAAATGGGTTTTTGAACCCTTAATCGTAATAAAAAGTCTTTAAAACACGTTTTAGGACTTAAGTATGGGTTGGGAAGGACCAAAATGCCCTTCCCGTAATTAAAAGAATTTTTTTTAAAAAACTATACACTGGTCCAAGTGCTCCAGGGGCGCGGATCAGTGTATTTTTGCCTTTTTTGGGAATTTCAATTCCCGTCGAACTTTTTTTAAAAAACAACTGTAGCTCTGCGTTCTGTCCGTATCGCGCTAAGGATGCGGACAGACACTATTTTACATTTAACTAGCAAAAATTTATTTTCGCTCTAGTTGCTCTTAAATCGGGTCGAAATTATTTTGACTCAATTTTTTCCGCTGATCACAAATTCGGTCTTCCATTTTTCATCAAACCCTTGGAAGACGCATTGCGCGCACGATTACATTTTAGGGACGTATCGATAATTTCACGAAGCGTTACATAAGTAAATGCTGAAATTATGATAAAATAAATTTTTCTTTAAACTAGACAAATAAAATTAAATAACTATTTTAATGTCTTTTCGTGATTATATTTGTGTCAAAAAGGAAGTACTATATATATATGAATAAATGTAAAATCACTTACATTAGATTTAAAATTTAATCAATATTAATAACATCTATTGGATATTAAATTTACACTTAATGAGAAAATTTAGTAGCATTTAATTATATCATTAAAAATTAATATATGAATAACTACTAGAACAGTGCGTTGCATGGAATCTTCATAACTAGTAATACATATAAGCTCAAGTTATACTTTTTAAAAAAAAAAATTCTCCTTCATGGTGAAACTAGCTTAAGGTGTTATAGTACTTCATCTTAAAATCTTGTCAACTTAGAAATTTGTCAATCATAGTTACCTCGCCCTCATCGGCCCACCCTTCATCAGGGTGTCACATTATTTGTTACATCTGGTGAAATTATCAAAATATTCGAGATGAGAAAACGCATCTTCCCAAACTCTTTTGGTAAATTCGAGGTCGGAAATATGATCAGCATGAAAAATTGTGTGAGAAAATGGTCTTGGTTGATTTTTAGACCAACTGAATCGAAAGATAATTTTTCGGAGCAAAGACGCTATTCCAGATAAGCGTGCGACATGTCCGCATCGCGGACTTGCCATGGATTTGCACTTAATCCTGGTTCCAATATTTTCTGTCGGATTAGAAAATCGATCAAAAGAATTTTGACAAAATTGCACATGAAATGACCAAGTCCGCGATTGCGGACTTGGTCTATGGTAGTGCAAGTTTTCAATTTTTTTCAAGGGCATTTCAGACTTTTTGTCATCCCTCCTAAATTCAATCCACGACCAATATAAGTTGTTTGTGGCTAAAAAGGATTTAAAACTCATTCCTAAGTCTTCTAACACATTCTAACTAGAGCCTTAGGGCTAACGAGAGGAGAAGAGAGCCAGAATTCAAGAGGAGTAAGGCTGGATTCTTGCAAATTCAATTGTCTACCTTCATTCCAGTCATGTAAGGCTAACTCAAACATGGATTATGTTCTTCCATGTGCCCCATAACCCGGATTACTTGAGATTTGAATGAATTGAGTCTTCCATGAATGTTTCTTGAAATTTTTTCTTAAAATCCTAATGTATCTCTATATAATCTTGCAGTTTTTATGAATTAAACACTTGAAATAGATGATTTCACCTTTTTGCATGAACCCCAGTATGAAATTCTTGTTATTTCACATATTGCACTTAAATGGGTATGCATGAGTATGATGTGAGTTTAAAGAGTCTATAGAATTCCTGAATTTTTTAACTCTACTATTATTTATTGGATACTATGAGTCAGAATGATGTATGATAGAGAACCTTTATGAGTCAAGAGCTAAATCTTAAAAGGATGTTCCCAACCAAAGAGTTGGTAGATAATGTGATGAATTGAGTTGATGTAATGTCCAATATGAGACTAATTGAATGAGTTAACCGATAAGATTGATGTCTTATGAGCATGTTGAGTTTTGGGAGGAGTATTGAGCACCAAATTGAATAAGAGTAAGTCCAACTCGAAACTTAATAATTACATGGCCAGCATGAGTCCTGGAAGGAGTATTGAGTATCGAATTGAGTAAGGATAAATAAAAATTCAAACTCAATAACTACGTGATCAGCATAGGAGAGGATTGAACCATAAAATCAGATGTTTCCCTATTGTCCCAAAAAAAGGACTTGATGTTATTGATTGTGGATCCACCGATGGGATGTCCTCTACCCTTGCAAGATATTGGATGGATATGGAAACAACATCGCTTCATTGTATCATCATCGGCTTATAGGTGATGGTTTTCGATTAGACAAACTTCAAATAGCACAGGATAGTACTCTGATTGAATTGGATTGGATGTGATAGGTCTCTGTCTAAATCGTATTCTTACTTTAGACTTTTGACATTCTGATTGAGTCCCTTATCTTCCTAAGTTGAGTTGAGTCCCTTGAGTGAGTATCTTTGATTTTGCCTTTCTATCCAACTATTTTACATACTAGTATATTCCATATATTGACGTCCATTTGGGTCCGTATCAATCCATTTGGGTCTGTGTTAATGATGCAGATACAGGTATTAGAGATCATCAATAGGTGCACTGTTGATGATCTTGCAATCAGCTGATTTGGTGAGCCCTCCTTACTTTTCGGAGGAGCCTTTTTTCTTTCTTATATTGAGTAGTCATAGTTATTTCTTTTGAGATAGCTCAGGACTTTTCTTGGCACCTTTTAGAGTTGGATAGAGGCTTCATACACATTGAGGAAAGTTGATTGATTGTTATTGATGTTCAGATCCTTACTTATCGGAAACCTATTATTGAAAGAGACCTAGTATTTACTTAAATTGATTGTCTTTCTTGAGTACTTTCTTCCGCTGTTGAGTATGATGTGCCAACTAGGAAGTAGTTCGCTTGAGGGCTAGCAATAGTCTTTGAGTGCTACCAACGCCAAGGTACCCTCCCGAAGCATGACATTATTATTATGGTGCACCACTTTTTATGTAATTAATGTTCCACATTATGAATAGTTCGCTGCAAGGTTGTAATTATTAAGTTTTCAGTAATTTAAAAACTATTATATTCTAGGTTTCTAGGTGCGTATAAATAACACCTCTAATACTAAAAATGATTCCCATAGTGCTAGTTGACCCTAACATGCTTTTCAAGTAATAGTGGCTCGTAATCCACACTTGGGTCCTTAATTAAATAAATATAATCACATCCACTATAAACATCACTAACTTAATTGTATGTTATCATTCACACATGTTTGACTCTGAAGCAAATGCCAAAAGATTTTTTTTTTAATAGAGTAATTGATATGTGTATTTTTATCCTGACACTCCCGATAATATGTTGAGTTGATCATATAAATTGACAACCACATATCAAAGACGGAGCTATATTCACTCAAAGAGGTGGTTAGATGAACACCTTTCGTTGAAATTTTTTTGGGAATATATACGTTAAATATAAATATTTTGATATATATCAATTGTTGAACACCTTTGATACAAAAATCACTCACTCATATTTTAAAAATATGAACACTCTTCATAAAAATGTTGGCTCCTCCACTGCCACAGATAGATTCTAGGTGTAACACATCGAGTAGAATTTTCGAAGAAATCCCAACCAAGTTTTTAGCATATCAAGTATACATAAGATAAAAGAAATAAAATAAACATAGTGCGGAAACTCATAAGAAAATAAGAATATGACATATAGTAAAGGAAGTAACATGGACTCGATCCACATTCAAACATGTGTCTGATAGATCTACATAGGCAGGGCCCTCAGGACATGTTCCTGGCTTCTAGTTTAAACTATAAACATGTTTAAGGATGATTTGGCTTCTATTATATGTTTAACTTTGACTCTATATATCCTATAGTTAGTGGGAGTGTTTTGTTTTAATGCTTGTACGAAAAATATTAATTTAAGTAGGTCAATTATATTAGGCATAATAATGTAGTTTAATTTGATTAAAAAATAAATTCTTTTTAAAATCTGATGATATCACTAACACTTTCCTCAGAATGCACTCTTCAAAATAATTATAGTAATTATGGTGATACTGATAGATCATTTTCATTGTTCTCTTTTCCCAAATCAAACTCCAAATTATTATTTTCTCCCTTATTTTTATTTTATTTGTCCAACATTATTCAACCCACTTTTTAAAAATATATACTAAATAACTAATACTTTAATTATATCATTTTTTAATATAATAAATTTAATATTTTAAAAAATATATTAGAAAATGAATAGTGCTTAATAATAAAAATAAAATAGATATAAAATGTTAAATTATAATTTTTTGATTTTTCCAAAATAGATAAATAAAGTTGACATTTAAATTTAGTACAACAAACAAATAAAAATAGAGAGAGGAAGTGCTAGTATTATA
>DF361845.1:55920-73179 GCA_000787875.1 Solanum virginianum
TCCTGGGAACCCTCGTCTCAAAAACCCATAAGCAGAATAAACTAGATATGACAAACAGTAAAAGAAAGGGAACAGCAAAAAAAACGACTAATACAAACACAGAAACAACAAATAATGACTACACATGTAACAAAACACTACTACTGCTCTACCCTACTATACTCCATGACTAGATAACCACCTAACCCTACCACCAATTAGCCTACTACTCTAATTCGCGACCTCCACTTCTTTCTATCAAGGGTCATGTCCTCGGTGAGATCAAGTTCCTCCATATCATGTCTGATCACCTCCCCCAGTAGTTCTTCGGTCTATCTCTACCCCTCTGTGTAGCTCCTAAAACCAACCTCTCACACCTCCTAACACCAATATATGTAGTGGGAAGAAAAAAGAAAGAAAATAGGATTAATAGTTTGGAACATAATTAAGGTCCTACGACATTTTAATCGAAAGAATATAATAATTCATGATGTATATTGAAGAGCATGCAGATTTTTATGGTTGTTATAAGCTATAGATTAAAGGTTTCTATATTACTCGTAAATAGAGGATACAGAGCTTTAAGCAAATGACAGGATAGAGTTGCAACTCCCAGTACTAATCACTCATAAAGGTACTTCTCTTGCCTACATTTTTGGGCATGCAAGCTATCTCTAGTATTAAATGGATTTCTATTAAATCTCATTCTTTCCCTCTTCTGAAGGCACAGAACATTAGATCAATTAAACAAACATAAATACAACTAAGCAATAGACTTAGAATAGGATAGAAGTACATTATTTTACCTCTATAACTAAGCAATACACTTAAAATAGTGTAGAAGTACATTAAATGGGTTTCTATTAAATCTCATTCTTTTTCTCCTGTGTAGGCACAGAAGATTAGATCAATTAAACAAACACAAAGATAACTAAGCAATACACTTAAAATAGGATAGAAGTACATTATCTTACCTCTATAGTAGGAGGAACCAAAGGCCTTTTCCCCTTTAGCTCTTTGATCAGAAAGTCCAGCTTTTGTTCTTCATCCCACTCACTATATGTACCCATGTCCAAGTATTTTGTGATTGCATCAAGTGCGTCAGAGTGCCTACCAGATTCCTGATTCATTGGCTTGATGTAAGCATGTGTTTCACTAAAACTCACCAATAACATGAAAATACATATACCTGACGAAGGTCAAGCTTCATTAAGACCATCCCAAACGTAGCAACTCGCCTGATTAGGTCAGCAAGCCGACCATCAGCTAGAACCCCAGACCCACATGATTGCTGCAAGGGACCCAATATTTACATTTTTGAGAACTAGGAGTCGTCCATGGTTATTAATAGTTTATTCTTCAGGAATCTTAAATAGTAATAATTAGAAGGTGCATAGATGGATTATGAAAGAAATGAGGATTGACTAGTACCAGCGAATCATAGCACAATAGCAGTGGTTCCAAAAGCTGGTCTGATGTTTCATAATAATCCCAAGGATCATGGTCACACGGAAGATCCTCAAGAAGAAGCTCCAGTCGCTTACGTGACTTGAGGAGCTGAATTTCGAAAAGATTACCATCAGCAAACACTACGGCATAATTCACAAGTCCAAAAACGCTAGTAGGACACTCAATTTTAAGGCCTATACGAACTTCCAAACTTTGCATTGTTCCATATGGAACATGGAAATAAGAAATTGCAACATCAATATAATTCCTCAATGCAAATTCACAATCAACTTTCATCCTACCAATTATTCGTCAAATGAAGTTACTACACTTCAAGAAAGAAAAAAATTGCCAAACCCCGGAATATTCTTCTTATGTATAAGCAGTATTCCCCTATATAACTTTACAAGATATATTCAATCAACTAGAGGCACATCCTGAAATCTGCCTATAATCATCCTATCAAAACTAAGTATACCTTATTTTAGTGACATATTAGCTGTATTGAAACATACTTCAACATAATTTCACTACAACAATAAACAAAAGCATTCGGAAAGAGGACTGTTATATACCATTACCATATAGCAGAAAATTATTTTCAGAATACAGCATTTTATTTTCTGTCATTTCTCAAACATCGTCAAACCATCACATTAGTCAGTAGCTATGATAATATTAGCCTGTCCCCAACTCCTCAAACATCAGAAAGTTGGGTCCCTCCAAATAAAGGTACAACGGAATAAACATCTATTTGCAAGTAGTACACTCAAGTAGACTGAATTTAGAGGATACAAGCTTTTCCTTTACCATGACAAGAATTCACATCTTTTATGGTCCAGAAAATTGTCTCCACGATTTAGAAAATCCTACTAATGTGTGTCAAATCAATTTCGATTTATATTCCACCAACCGATTTCTTGCTTAAAAAGAAAACCTAGAACTTGGGCACTAATTGTAAGTGGTGGTACTTAGGCACTACTTAGTTACAACTAAAAGTTAATTCATCAACCATATATTAACACTAAGTGACTAAGATCCATTTGGCAAACCAAATTATCAAAATGACTATCCTAGGTTGATATTCCCACTCTGAATTTTTTTTATTTTTTATTTTTTGATTTGCACCGGGTGTCCGAGTCTCTTAGAGCCCCGACTAATCCTGGGGGTGCACAGACCCTTGGCAAGGAGTTTCCCGCAAGTGCACCACAGTTAATTCAGGTTTTACCCAGTCCGATGGACTTCAGAAATTGTTTACACCCGGTGGGTTTCGATCTTGAGACCTTGAAAGGGAGCAAACCCCAAGGCTCAAGTCTATTACCACCAGGCCAACCCCCGAGGGTTACTTTGCTTTTTCCAGAAAGAGAAAATTAAAAATAAAAAAAGGAATCAAAGGCTTGCTACTCACAAAACAATTCTTCCAACACAAAAACCCACCCTTCCAAAACCAAATCCAAACACACTTTATTTTCCAATTGACAAACCAAGAAAACCTAAATCAAAATCAAATCCATTTCTAATCAAAATGTCAAAAGATTTAACATAGAAAAGATGAATAACAATAATGAACATTTGTATATATACTCTCTTCCCAGGAAACAGTCTCTCTACCTCTATGAGGTAGTGGTAAAGTCTGCATACATTCTACCCTCCCCGGACCCTACTTGTGGGATTCCACTGGGTATGTTGTTGTAAATATACTCTCTTCATGCAGCTAAATAAAAAGTTTTGGTTATTGAAATACATTGTATTTTACAAAGAAATTTTGGGTATCAAAGAAAAAGATTTGTTAGATTTGACGTCTTTTGAAACTTCTTCAGTACCATAGTATCAGAACAGAACCATCATCCACCATATTGTGGACAAATGTACTGGAGAAAGTACTCAAGGAAAAACACCTATCATTCTTAAGTTTCAATGTACCAAATTCTAATAAGACTTTTGTTATCTGAGGCAACAGATCATATCTGACTAGTGTTGTAGGAACAAAGAGGCTACCTTTTCTTTTACATCCCCAAGGACAATTCTATAAGGCGCAATACCAGGTCTATGCGATGAGCTTGGTTCCATTAGCTTTTGGAAGCTGGCCCTTCCAACCTGGGTCTCAGCAAAAAGTTTCCTTTGGAGAAGCTGAGTAGAGCTTAACGCAGCAGAACGTGGAGTTATGTTTCCATTTCCATATGCCTTTTCAGTGTTCTTATTAGAATCACCCCCAAGGGGACCCACTTTTGAAGTAGCCTGACCATCCTGTAAAGATTTATAATGCATGAGAAACAGAATATTTTTCTGGAGTAAGAAACAATAAGGAACAGACTAATTTCTGAAGATAGAGGCGCATAGAAAGACAAGAAACAACTGTAATGAAATCAAAACACCAGCTTAACCTGATTTTTGAGCGGTATGACACCTGTCCCGGGAAGAGCCAGTGTAGGATAGTGTGACTCAACATCACTGCATTCTGTGAAAGATCATATCTTATGTTTATCAGCAACTAGTTAACATTGATTTTATATTGAAAAACAACTTGGAAGAGAAAGCTGCAGAAAAAGTAGCAAATTGAACTTCAGAACCACAATAAACAACAAATGTCAGTCCACAGTGTTGAGCACCGAAGGTGTATGACAACAATGAACATATTATGCTATATGCTTTTAAAGCAATTGTACAACTCAAGGATCATACTGCAATGACATCTAAGAAATCGGTAGCTTGACGAAAAAGAAGATATGAAACTTCTTTTTCTATGTTACTCCTACTAAAATAGAGATACCCAAAATTCCAATTCATTGACACAAAAACATTGAAGCACCTTGCAGGCACAGCAAAAAAATTAACCTGATGGTATATATTTGTGATTTCTTAAAACCTATTTGACAATCAAGGAAATCAACAAACCGATTACCAATTTAGTACAGCGAAAGAAAAATAACGGGATGACTAGAGAAAACTTATGCAACATGGAGTATATGTGATGCACTTTCCCTTTTTATTTGAACCAAAAGAATGATAACTTTCTACGTTTAGGAACAAGTTGAACTTTAAATTTCCCATTCAACCTTAATGAGATTATTTATAGCACATAAATAAATATGGCTTGTTTTAAACCACAAGTCTCAAAAGTCATTCTTTCTTTTCTTAAATTCTATGGACGGTCAAGCAACATCACATAAAATGGGAAAGAGAGTGTAGTAACATAAGAATATGATAATAATAACCGAGCGGGAATGAAGAAATTCTAGCATTTTGAAGGCATTATTGTGTTAGATGATATAAGTTAAAGTTGTTAGTATAAATGAAATGGATCTGCACTACCTGTGCAAGAGGGCAGATCAGCTCTGGTAGGAAGCTGTGAAGGGAAAGGAGGAGCATGTTGTCCTTGATGTTTTGATTGACTCCAATTTGAGGAATGATTCCACAAATCAAGGTGATCATCAGAAGTATTTCCTGAATGGCATTCCGAGAGACCATCAGAAAACATAGATACCTGGACGCTAATTAGGTAATAGGTCTTAATCCAGATGGCCTAACTGCTTGAGAATCTCATAAAAACAAGATGAATAGATAACTGAAAAGGCCTCCATCTGCTCTAAATAATAAGCTAGAATACATTGTATCTGGCATATGGGTAAGTTTAAGAGTCATAAAACATACTTTACCAAGGAAAATTTTCTGGATGGACAAAATAATTGAATATTTGAATGAGACATACAAGTTTTACATTAAGATTAGCATCTTAGAAAACATGACTAGCAAATAAGGGCTGACTTCTAAACAATAGAAGTAACATAGTATCCACCGAGTTTCAAACCGTGTGTCACTGGCCCTCGGGGATTTCTCAATTACAAAAAGAATATGAATAAACTAGTTTCTGTGCTAATGAATTAAGCAGAGCCACCTACTGCAGTGGATTCTAATTACAATGCTTCTTTATATAGCACACGTTTGGTTAAGAAAAAGAGATTGACCGATAGGGGACATTTGAAATTTTTATTTAGACTTTAAAAGAAAAGAAGAAAAGAGAATACCATCAGGTACCTTCGCCTTATTGGTAATCTAAGTCATATTTTATAATATTTGGATAGCTGATTGATTAAAAATTATAAGATTCATTTGCCACTCATTGACCTAAACATATAGTTGAAACCCAAAGCCAAACTTTACCATCGGCCTAGCAAGAGCGTGACCGACTGACCAAATTATCAAAAGTCTTTGAGATAACAAACCTTTTTCTAAGATTTCATGTGCCAATCTTGCAAATTGTTCACTGCATTGATTCATGGAAAGTTCAAATCTGAGGCTATCTACTTCTCGTACATAAAGATCAATAGCCATCCACCTAGACAGAAGAGAGACATCTTTCGTGACCTGAAATAACAAAAAAAGTATGTTCATTTAATAGATGGAAATTACTGAATCAGCAAGTTATGGCTTTGCTTGCACCAACAATAGAAAGCAGGATAAAAGAACTCTGCTTCTCGTCAAGAATGCGCTGAGCAAAACTTAATTTTTTTCTTATGATTGCTTAATGAACTTATACTAGAAGTTTCACCATTGTTTATGACAAAAGAAACATTACCCAAGTGAGTTTACCGTGACAAGTTCTATTTATAGTGGATCTTGAACACAGATAAAGAAATAAAGAAAGAAATGTATGCAAACTCCAATTCACCAGAGCATAAAGATATAATTGAGTTTGGAAATACAACACTAAGTCTTTTACATGGATAAACATATTAAATGTAACCTTTGCTGTGACATTTGGATTTCCATCTCGATCGCCCCCCATCCAAGATCCAAATCTTATCGGCGTGCAAGTCAATGGTAGAGGCCTTCCAGTATGCTAAAAAGGAGGCAGAACCAATTTAGAACATGTTGTATACATTAATTACAACCGCATCAAAATCATATTAGAGAAAACCTTTTTTAATGCATTGCTGACTCTGCGTAAATAATGTGGCACAGCTTTCCATAGCGTCTGTTCCACAATATGTAAACCTGAAAGGTTTTAGCTTGTTATCTTTCTAGAATGAAAAGGTGCCAAAATCAGACTTTGTATAAATCTCAACAAAAAAAAAGTCACCAGCCCTAGCTTCATCAACTGGAGTAGGTTTGTGCCGCCTGAGCTCATCCGTTTGCCATATAGATGTCATCTCTCTGACCTACAGTGACCACAAAGATTTTTGGATCAGTGAAGATGTTTAATATGTGTCTTTAATATCCTTAACACTGATTGACACCTACCAGATCTTCAATTAGCATCTCTCTGTCTTCAATCCCAAGATCAGGCCTATCATTATATTCCAAGAGGTGCTGCACAAATAAAGATTCACAGAGCAACAGTGATCAAAGATGGTTTGATTCATCATTCAACTGTACTCTTTTCCGGAAAACATTCTGGGAAAGAAAACGCACTGCAATTCTGATGTGTTTGTATTGTAAGGTACGACGGTTTATTTGTGTGGGATGTGCAGTGAGAACAATCTCAACCGCCTGCAATAAGGATAAAGATTTCTTAATAAAAAAACACCCGATCAAGACTTCCACATGTAGCAATCTAATAAATTGGATGAATAGAACAGACCTGCTTGCAAACAGTGTCATAAAGCTGATCAGGGGGAACACCACTCTGCAAGAGGTGGTTGAAAATGTCATCACAAGATTTTGACAATTGTGCTACTCCTCGCGTCTTGCGTACTCTACAAACATGAGTCAGTTATCAAATACATTTAAGTGTTTTTACACCTGCCTATTGAAAGGTGAAAAGTCAAGCAGTTAAATGTATCACCGAGCAAATTCAACATTTAGAATCACTATCCTAACTACTGTAACTACGACACGAAATCCATAAAACACTTGCTAGGAGATGAAATAGCTGAATAAAGGGAAATGAAGGCTACTCACCTATGATGTGTTTCTGCAATTCCCATCAAATTAAGATAATGACTAAATGTACGGGCAAGATCAAGAGCCTCCTCTAGCGTCATTTCCGACAACTCTGATGCCAGTTGTTTCTCAAGAAGTTCTGCTGTGTCCTCAATCCCCGCCATTCTCATGTGACAGGCACCCTAAAGATGGGAAAAAGAATCTTCCAACTAGTATAACCACATACCATAAGTCGTAAATTCTACACTTAGCACAGCCCTTTTCGAACAAGGAAACCAATCCATTGTGACATCACAAATAGATGTTCAAAACCCACATTTCAGCAAACTTCTGCATTATCTTTTAATATAGGGCACTAAAAGGGATTTCAACAGATCAGTTATAGATGCTAAAACTCACATAAAAATCATTCAACAAGTATCACCTATCTAACTCAGAACACATAAAAACAGACGCATCAAACAACATCAATCACTAAATCTACATGATTTTAAGAACATGCATGTTACAAGGTCAGAATGCAAAACAGAGTAAACACGAATCCATTTAACCTAACGATGAAAGCATGCAGGGAACAGATCTTTCATATCATATAAATAAACAAAAATCGTTCCTCTTGTAGCACAACGAAATGTGAGTGAAAACAAACCTGAGCAAGGACTCGAGTCCGCTCAACTTTTTCCATGAATTTAGGACCAACTTCTCTATGAAGAACATCATTAAGAAGGCTTTGAAGCAGCCTACAATCATCGTCAAATCCTTGAAACGAGATTTCCTCAGCTATATCATCAGTTACGTCCGTCATTTTCAGACTTTATGCTTAAAAAGACAAAGAGACAAAGGTCTCAGAGGATCGTAAATGGCGGAGACTGGGAGGAAAATGGAGAAGAAAGAGAGAGAGTGTGTGTGAGAAGGATAAAGAAAAGTTGCTTTATGAAAGGATCTGATATTTTCTTCCTACCTGAAACCCCAGCTGAGATGTGACAAGTGGCATTTAGATAGAATATTCTAGCAATTCTTTTTCCCCGTTTTATTAATTTTTTTTATAAGAAAGGGAGTATGTACTTGCTTACATTAATAATGGTCGATGGATGTTGTGCATACGGATGGCTCCTGGACGGACGTGGGCGGATACAGGTCGGATTCAGAGTTATGCGAGATGGGATAAATTTAAAATTATGTGGGGTAAGATGAGTTAAAGAACTTATTTTTAAAATTAATACGAGACAGATTGCAGGTTTAAAAAGCAAATAAAAATTTAAAAAAATTAAATTTTTGTAATTAATAAAAATTAAAGATATAATTTTTTTATATTAAATATTGATTTTAATTTATTTTTTTAAAAAAAATTAAACTAGACATATCTAATAATTGTTAGTTGTTAAAATGATAATTAGAAACTTTTAATTAACGACTAAGAAACAATTGTTAAAATATCAATTAAAAATAATTAATTAGTTGTTGAGGTAATTAGCGAGAAAAAACTTAAATTCAATTAAAAAATAAAAAACTTAAAATTTAAGCGAGGCAGATATACATGGGGTGGTTCTATATGGAGCAGGGAGGAGCGGATTAAAAAAAATCATCATATAAAATGAAATAAGATAATTTAAAAAATTTGCGGATTAAATTCAACCCACCCATTATCATCCCTAGTTGTGCACAATTAACTTTGTTTACATTTTCCATGTTAGTCTTCCCTATTTATATGGAAAGTTAATTAATCCTTGTAATTTTTTTTTTTTTAACTTTTTCACGATTGACTAGTTATAACCCTTGGGAGTCAAGTTATATGATATTTTGTTCGTTCATTTTTATTTATTTATTATATTATTTTGAAATGTAAAATAATATTTGTTTAGTTTATAAAATTAGGAGATAATTTTATATTTAATTTTTAATTTACTCTTATCATTAATTATAATTATTTTTTCATTACATTTTTTAAAATATTATATTTATTATATTCGAAGAGTGATTTGGTAAAATTATCCCTATCATTTACTAGTTGTTAATTCATGTGTCAAGTCAAAAAGGGCAAAAAAAGATGGACAAAGGGAATATAATAATTTTTGAATAAAATATAAAATTATTTTATCCCGTATTTAATTATTTATCTCATTATTTATACTTTAGTGATTAAATAAGTTATCTCATATACTATAACTTATCTCGAGATAATTAACCCCCAGATAATTTGCTCTCAAATAAACAACCCCTTAGAAGTAATAAAAAATGATAATGATAGAGTATTATATTACTTTTTAAATATGATAAATTTATTGTATTAAAAAATGACTATATATTAAAAATGGAGAGGAGCATAATATATCCTTAATTTTGTCAGCCCCATCATAAAAGTTCTCACATATATTTCTATCATTATAAAAATGACTTACATGTACTCGTATCATTGGCTCATTGATACCATTTTATTTAAAGAAAATGAAAAGAATAATTTTAAATTATTGCTTTTAATTTTTTTTAAAACACATGTAGGGGCATTTGTGATTTTTTTTTTTGGAACTTCTTTGACATCATTATTTGATTTTCTTGTTCCTATTTATTTTTCTTTATTCTTTATTCTAAAAATATTTTTAAAAAACAGTGTGAATGAAAAAAAAGTGATAACAAATATGTAAAATTAATTTCTTCGTTATAATGTAATTTATTTTTTGTACTTATAAAAAATCATTGAAGCATATATGATAAATTTTACTAGAAAGTTAGTAAAAGATAAAGTTGGCTATTAAAATTATAAATTCAAATATGTTGTTGCTACAAAGAAGCGAAAAAGAAAAAAGGAGAATGATAAAATATACTCCTACATGATGTTTCTAAAAGTAATAAATTTAAAATTATTTTTTTCCACTTTTGTGAGAGGAAAAGGTATACTAGTAAAACGAATAAAAAATTTGTAATAATACTCTTATATAAATTTTCAACATGATATACACAAATATGATCTAGAAGAAAAGTATGTCAATTTATAACTTTATTTAACAATAAATAAATATAGAATAAATAAATAAAAATAATAATACGAAAAATTGCATGGAATCACATGAAGTAAAGGTTGATAATGGACAAAATAAAAAAATAAATATTATCAAATAAAATGTACTTTTAAGAAATATTAAAATATATAAAAAGAGATTAAAATAATAAAAAAAAATAAAAAATAAAAAATAGAAATAGAAATAAAAAAATTAAAAAGTAATAAACTTGTAATTACATCATGCAATCAGCAATTCAAAACCTCCTCCTATGATTTGGAAAATATAATTACACTTCTCCAATTACATCTTATTACCTGATAACCAAGTCAGTACATGTCCAATCAAATAGATCGATCAAATAGTGTAGTTATACCCAATCATACCAAATTCAATTATTAGAATAGCTTTCCAAACGGACTCTTAATGTCTTTCAAATAAACAGATGTGAATTTGTCCATTCATCTAATGTTAATTTAGATTTTGCTCGGATAGTCAAGAATAGCTATAAATATTATTTGGATTAAGTGCTAAGTACCTACTTTTAAAATGCAATATCAGTATTCTCCATCTCAAAATATTTATCATGATTTTAAAAAATAATCATCTCAAATAATTTATCGTTTTAGAAGTTCAAGACAAATTAATTATTTTTATCTTTTTATCTTTAATAATTATTATTTTTGAAGACAACAAACACCATACGTATAAATGATATTATAATTGTTCAAATTAAGAGGTAAAAGTTAAAAAGCTCTCCTAATTAATGTTTTTAAGAAGTGTGTAAAAAAAATCATGACAATATAATTTGAGACAGAAGATTAGTACTTAATTATTATATAATTTCCTTTTCAACCAAAAAAATTCAACATTAATTTTTTTTAACTTGGAAATATATATTGTTCAGCCATTTAAACATGTTATGTTATCTTGTAACTTTCCTCTGTTTTCCTTCCTTTTTTCTTTACATTTTCTAATAATGTAAGATCACTTTTATATTATGTTCTTCAAACAAGCCAACATCAAAAAGGAAGTATACATGTGAATATATATAGTTGGTTTTCCATTAATGGATAAACGCAAACTCTTTTATGGTTAGACTTAAAAATAATTGACATGACTTATAATGAAATGATTGAGATTTGCTCAAATTTTTAAAATTGAGCTTTGAAAATAAAAGAAAAAACTTGTCAAAAACATCATTCTCAAAAATAAATCATCGGCAATTATATAAATTGGATCAATCAAATCTCAATATGAATATCATATCCCAAATTAAAAAAAAAAAAAAAGCAAAAAACACCTTAAAACATGAAAACAATGGCTTGAAAGTTGCCTATTTTGTCTATTTGTTTAATTTGAATCAAATCAAAGTTTGGTGTGCATGTATAGTGAGGACTCTATTCATATTAATTGATTATTAAGGGACCACTTTTCACTATCAAATAGTGGACCACTAAATATAATGATTTAAGAAAAAAAAAATAACCATCTTCTTGCTACATAGGCCCCTTCAAAGTTCAAACATTAGGAGTAAACTTAGGTGACAAGATTTTAGTTATGGTAAATTAAACCAAAGCTTAATAGCAAAAGTCTATTAGTACAAAATTATGTGAAGCGTAAGACTATCGATTGTTACAAGCGTTTAATTATAGATTGTGAATATTTATTTAAAATTATTCTATATGCCTCATCGGAGGAGGATTAATTGAAGCAGTAGTATCAATAATATTTGACTAAGAAAATAATTTAAGTGGGTCGAAAACAAAGCGAAAATTATTGCTACTTCAAATAGTGGGTCCCCTTGGTGGTGATTCTAAAGTTGTATCATTGCAAGTAGTATGGTTTTAAAAAAAAGGTGTAATAATTTACTTAATAGAATATTCCCAAGACAAGCTATCGTTTTCATTGGACAAAATTTTCAGTGGAATCTTTGGCCACTGATAGCTATTGTGTGGGGAGTTCATTTACATCGTCCTACTCATTTTTTGACCATATCCTAAAGGTTCCAAAAAATTGCAACTTACAAATCTCCACGTGTAATCATACTAATAGAGGAATTTCTCTGTTTACATTTTAATTGGGACTATTAGCAATAATTTTTATCACCAATGAATATAGTGTAATGAATGATTTTATTTCTCTTTTAATTTGAGGTGTTGAATTCAAATTTTGAATATAATTTTTTTTAATAGAAGGTATTTCCTCCCCTTTAATGAGATCCTATGTGTCACAAATGCAGAATAGTCGAGTTTTAATGCGAATATCGAACAACAAATAAAAAAATAAAAAATAAATAATAGCAATAACCCCTCCTGTTGTGATATTACTTTATTAGTTTTAATTTATATGATAAAATTTGACTTGACGTGAAGTTTAGATAAAAATAAAGACTTTAAAATTTTATGGTAAAAATAAGCCAAAGAGGAGTGGTGTCAAAACCATAATAGTGAGACTTGTAATATATATTTTTTATTTGACTTTAAATATCTAACAAATTTTTCAAAAACTTAAAAGATTCTATATATGTTTAAAATCACAGTTAAAATATAAAAATTTACTCTCAGAATCTAAAAGGTGTCACATAAATATAATAGCTACAATAATCAAGGGTGTAAAAGTACCAAACTTTCAAGTTATACAACAGTGTTTTTCAAATTGTACATGGTAATATATATAGGACAAAAAATCATGCTAAAAGTTTATTGTCAAAAAGAGAAAAAGTTATCTAGGTATAAGATTATAACTCAACAAGTATATTATTTATGTAGTTAATTCTTTAGATCGTTATCTTATCGTGTAAAATTTTTCCTTCAGTGTTGCTAGTCTAGATCTGCAAACCCAATCCGAACTCCTTAGGTCTCAATCAAAACTATCCAAACAAATCTGAAATGATCAGTATAACTTGTACAAAGTCTCTAAACATAAAATTGAATGTCTTAACTAAAATTAAGAGATTGAGTCGTTACATCATACACCATATTAATTTTCAAATTTATACATAATATTAATGTAAATAGAGAATAGAAAATCATATATGCAAAATGTTTATTGCCAAAAAGAGATGTAACATATTATCTAATCAACATGGATTGTGATGTAATAGGATTGCTTCACCCTTAACCAAAAATCTCGGGTTCCAGCCCTTAGAATGGAAAAAATCATGTTGAGAGCGTCACCCTTGAGTGGGCCTTATAGTGCGCGATCCGAATTTAGTCAAGACTCCACAGGCTCCGAAAATACACTCGGTGGGAAATTAAAAAAAAAACATATTATGTAGGACTAACATATGATCTTGTCATAGGACTAGCTCTTGGTGATCTTGGAAGCTCAGACACCCTATTCCCAAGAGGATCATAATATAAATCACCCCAGAAAATTTTGGTGGTTGACATTTTTCACCCATCAAGATTGCTTTTTGCCACAATCCAACTTCATTATGATCATTTGAAACATTTTTAGTCACTTCTGATTTTTCTCCATACTTTTTTGGCATAGTCTTGGAGCTTATATTTGTGATAAGTTGCTTTGTAGAAAGTAATAACGGTGACTTTGGAGCTAATATTTTCTCTTCATAATTGGTAATTTCTTGATCACCACCCAATTGGTATTTTCTTGATCTTCCATGTTTGGCACATAGGGCTATGAGAGCTATTGTTGAAAGAAATAAACCAATTGCTAATGGCATGGAACATATAAAATTTTGACCACCATTATTTCTTGGCATTAATGGACGAACCATCTTTGGAAAAAAAAATACTTTAATTGAGTATTTCCAGGGAAATTAATGGTTTCAAGAATTGGAGAGAAATTATTTTGAAGGGGTATAATTATGAACACACACACACATATATATGGTTGTTGATGTTGTAAAATGTCAACACAAATTGTAGTAGTTGAAAGATGGAGGACAAATATAACTTTATAATATGATATCATGGTTATTTAATGACTCAATAATTTAGTTTTATAAAGTTTCATATTAAGCCAGCTTTATTCAAATCAAATAAAAAATTATGTCATAATTTATGAACCACACGTTTTTATTTAGTCTCTTAAAAAGAATTTTTTCATAATTATAAATGAAAAATAATTTAGCTTTTAAATTTTATTTTAAACCAAAAATATCAAAAAAAATTAACTTTTTTCTCAAATTTTATGATATAGTTAATCGGTACTACATAAATTAAGACGGAGAAATTATATCATTTTGTCATAGAAATAATTTTGCAGTTTGTTTCTATTATAACTTTCTAAATGTGAAGTCTACTATGACCTTTAGACAATTCTCACATATATTAATGGTCGACCTTCATTATTCTTCTTACATGTAATAAAAAAATAATCATACAAGTTGTATTTTGTGATGTGATGGATTTTAAGTAAAATTGTTTCTACAACAAAAGTCAGAGTTCTTGTCCATTATACAAAATTGTATTATTCTAATATTATTTTTTTTAAAAACCACTAATTATATTAAGGGAAAATTACATATATATACAAAAAAAAAGTTTTTAAAAAAAGTAGCCCATGTTTTATTTATATAAAAATAGTTCAAAATCAGCGAAATTATACAATATAGTTTGTCAAAAGTTATAGAAAGTATACACTACTATACAATGTATATTACTTATACATGAGTTATACACTAAATATACATAATGATACACAAATATCACTGACTATACATGTCTATATAAAGAGGACTATTTTTTTATATAATTTTTTAAGTTTAGTGTCTCTCGGTTTAATTTGCTCTTACATTAACTTAATTAAGTCCATTGATTTTCTTTTATGCAAATGCAAGAAGTACTTTCCTTCTGTTTTTTTAAACTTTTATACTTAAATTTTGACATTGTTATCGAGAATTCGATTCTCTACATCGTAACTTTCTCTCTCTTTCCCCTTTTCCTATTTTTTTTAAAAGAAAAGTAATTTCCCTTTTCTTTTCAACTACAATTCTATTTATTGGTGCATTATACAAAATAATTTAGACCTCCAAATAGTTGAATGATTCAAACGATACTTTTTCTTTTATTTCCTTTGTACTATACATGAACTCATTGAGACATGGCTCATTTATTTACTTGGGGGTTAGGTCTATATAAATGATTATATTTATTAATTATTCCTTCAATTTCTCTTCTTTTTTCTTGTGTTTAAATGCTTTATTGGAATTTTATGAAAAGATAATAATACATAAACATTTTCTTTAATTTGGTCTCAACTGATAATCATGATCCTTAATTTTGGACGTGCACAAATAGACACTTGTATAATACAAAACTTTTTTTTAATCTTCAATATAGAATTTCTCAACATAAATTTGAATTTAATCGGTCCAATGGATACCAAATAGGAGGCAGGAAATAAAAATATTTTTTTTAATCTCATTTATGTGGTATACTTTCCTTTTCAGTTCATTCAAAAAACAATGATATCTTACTATAATTAAAAATATTTTAACTTTAAAATTCTGTAATTACACTAAATGAAATGATTTACAATCACATAAATATCTAATGGTCATCTTAGATCATAAATTTTTAATAGTCTTTCTTTATTTCTTAAATATTATGTTAAATCAAACGATTGTTGACACCGAAGTTTTACCCTCCGTACTATGAATTGCAGAGTTTCTTTAATCTTAACAATTTAAAAATATTTGTCAATTTTACTTTAAAAAAATAAAAATGTTTTAATCCGGGCGCGTGTTCCCACGCGCCCCCATTTCCCCCTAATCCCCTCATTTCCTCTTCCTCACGCTCCATTCTCTCTCCTTCACCATTCTTCGAAAAAAAAGAAAAAAGAAAAAAAACCCAGAAAACCGATCGAAAACCCTAAGCCAAAACCAGGCGACACCGGCGACAACCCCCTCTCACGTTCGCATCTCTCTCTTACCCCGATAATCCCACATTCTCACACCCTCAACCCATACCCTACCTGACACCAGACCTCGCACGTTCAACCCCAACAACAACGCCCATACTCACTATCAGAACGAACAGATCGCACGACCGATTATCCCTCACGTGCGTCCCTCTTGGTAGAATCAACCATTTTCCCCAAACCCTAATTCGCTCTATAAAAGGAGCTTGTTCTTCACCACTCAGGAGGGATTTTTGGAAGGTTTTAATCATTGTCTCTTGAAAGCAACTAAATTCCCAGAAAGTTCATCCTATTTTGGAGGTGTTCAAGATCAAAAATTCTAAGCTCCCCAAAATCGACAACTGTATTCCAGGTTCTATATCAAAGCTCTAACTCGTGGTGGTGTGGGCTCGCCTTCGTCAAGCTCAAAATCCCAATACGCTTGAAATAGTATTTTTAAAACTAATGCAGGACGGGTTGGGTTGGGTTACGGGTTGTCCCCAAATGTCAAAGAAACAAGCATTAGAGAAGTAGATATGAGATTTTCAGCCCGACATGAAAGCCCAATCTCTACTCCTTTGTGTAAATAGTCTAGTTCGCTTAGTTGTAAATGGCAATCTTCAGGTTTGATGTGCCCTGAGGTGACTGTGATTTGGCTGAATTTCTTATTAATATCTGGTTATTTATTGCTAGGCTGAATCTGAGTGTCGTCATTATCATTTTGTTCATTGTTAAGTTATCAAGAATCAAGGCTATGTTGAAATAATTTCATTTATCAAATACATGCTGTGATGTTCAAATTTTAGCTTGTTAGTTCGTTGCGGTGATTTTGTTCTTGAAGATACAATCAATTTGTTTCCAGTAAAATTAGCATGTTGTTGAGTCATCTTGTTCCATATTTCAGTCTGGTTCTCCTCACAATCTGAATTTCTTGAGTTTAAAAATAGCCACATATATGCTTTTGTTGCATTAGCAATGCTTAAAATGCAGCACACTTGATTTTGCTCCCCGTTTGTTTTCTCATTTCAAAATCGATCTACTGTTGGGTCAAGACAATATCATATTGCCATATCTCACACATAGA
>DF361845.1:79599-91017 GCA_000787875.1 Solanum virginianum
AGCTAGTGCTATCTACTCACGTAAAGGCATATTGAAGGTGGAATTCCTTATAATGCATATAGAAAGCGCATAGGTACAAGTTGGTTCTCCCTAGCCTTATAGATAATGGATGCCAGTCCGCCTTAATGGGATTTGGGGAATGACATGATGTGTGTGCATTGTTGGGGCCAGTGTGCCATTGTTTCTCTTTTTATTTTTTTTGGTTCCTAGAAAGTCCATAAGTATTGATCCATGTTCATCTTGCATTAGGTTTTGCCTTAGGACTTGTTAGAGTTGGTGTAGTGGTTTGTGGTGTTATACTTGGGATGGAATAGTGTCTCTTCATGCAGATTGATTGATGTATGCATTGGCTATGTTTATAGGTCTCTGAATAGGGTCTTAAAGCACTACTTTTATATGTTTGTGGTGGTCTCTAGCAATGAGGTATTGAATTGTGTAGAGCTTGTGAATTATTTAGGCGTAGTATTGCGAGTCTTAGTGGATAAGAGGTTGTTTACTATAAGATGATAAGTGTGTTTTGTGAATAACAAGAAGGTGGTTAGAATTCTTTAAGCATTATGATATGAGTGTGCTTTAGTTCTTTTTTTTGGTAAGGCTAGTGTTGTGGTTGGTGTTCTAAGTAGGTTGACTATGGGTAGCTTAGTATATATGGATAATGATGGCAAAGAGAAGACTGGTAGGGCCCATCGGTTGGCTAGGTTGGAAGTGGGATTGGGGAAGTTGGGAATGTAGTATAGTGTCCTTGGTAATTTCGAATCTTCTTGGGTTAAGAGGTCTAGATTAGGCAAGGCCTTGATTCTGTCTTGATAGATTTGGAAGTTTTGGGTGAGAAAATGATAGAGTGGAGACTGTCTCCCAAGGGGGAGATGGTGCTTGTGGTACCAAGTGGACTAGATGTGTTTAAGATGGACAATTGAGTTGAGAATTGTGAGTCCTTATAGAGTGTAGTGGGAGGTTGGTAAGGTTGCATAAGTTTGGGGATTGCCTATGGATGTGGGTATGGTTCATCTGATTCTTCATGCTTCTAGGTGGATGGGATGCGTCGGTGACTCTAGTGCTATAGAACTCTTTGCCTACGGATGTAGATATGGTTCATCCGGTTCTTCATGCTTCTAGGTGGATGCGATGTGTTGGTGACTCTAGTGCTATAGCACTCCTTGAAATTGTGGGTGATGTGGAGGACAAGTTGGTTTAAAGGAAGGTTCCAGTGGAGGTGTTGGATAGATGAGTGGAAAAGTTGGTTAATGATGATATGGTGTTTGTCAAGGCCCTTTTGGAAGAGTCGTCCATTCATATGTGTTTCTTGAGGAGCTGGTGCGGGCATAGAGAAGCAATATCCGTATCTCTTTTATTCTATTCAAGCTTATGATGACATGTCATGTCCTTTTTAATAATTCTGAGTCTCAAGTTTTGGCCCTTATGTCATTGCATGCATTCATGTTCATGTTAATAAGATTATGAGAATTTTGATGTACATGTTGAAATTTCCATGGAAATCATGTTTATGTGCATTGTTGCATTCATGTTTAGGCTAAAGTCTTCATGACTACTTTCCTTGTGTACATTTCTTTGACATTTGGGGATGAATGTTCCCAAGGGGGAGATATTGTCTATTAGCACATTTGGAACTGGGTGGCCCACACATGTCAAATGAAATCCCTCTGAGTTAGCTTTGCAACGCACTTTGTTTCACCTTGTTCCGATGTTTGATGAAAGAGTTATGACCGTTTTTGTGAGATCCTCCCGTGCAGTGAACCCCCACGGGCACTCATACGGGCAGTGTGGTCTTGCACGGCTCCTATAAAGGGGTACAGGCTATGTCACCTTGGTGTGTGGTGGACAACAACATTTTCTTATCTAAGTAAGGTGGGATGGACCAGTACATGGTCCGTGTAACACTACACGGTCCGCGAAAGTGGCCGTCAAAGTGACGAGACGTCAATTTTTTCAAGTTTCCCAATTTTCATTTTTTCCACTAAGGCACTTCACACAGGCACTCCACTAGACCTATGGAGTGCCATATGGCTAGTGAAGTCTCTAGTGAGATGATACTTTGCCAATTTTTCCATCCGTTCACTTATGGCATCTCCGTAAATTTTAATTACTCTAATCCCCCTTTTAGACTTCTAATGCTATCTTAACCTTCCTAAAAGATCTAAACAATATTTCAAACATTACTCTAATCTAAAATACACTCTCAATTCTCTCAAAAGCCTCCATCAAGCCCCAATTCAATTTCAAGGAAACCCAAGAATAAGATTGGATTCAAAGATCATTTCCAATCCTCCATTCTTCCCAATCCCAATTTCGAGCAAGTCTAGACCTAAGGTATGTGGGTGTATTTCATGGATTCCTTTCACCAATGATACCCAAGCTTTCTTTTTCCTAAATTTCATGATTTAAAGTTGAGTTTACAAATGGGTTTACTAGTATGAACATGTTTATAAACTATGTTAAAGCTATGTAAAGTTGTGAGCTATATATCTTGGATCTATTGTAAGTTTTGATGAGGGATTTGATGTGAATGTATTGGGGGTGTTGCAAGGTATTTATTGATTGTCTTACAATAGATTATCTTGCATAATTTCATCTCTAAATTTCCTGGTCTTTTACCCCTACTACACCCCCCCCCCAAAGTGTTTAATAAAATGTCTAGTTATGGTTTCTAGAGGAATTAAAGGTCCTAAGCTTGAGATATGATATTAATGATGAAATGATGATGAAATGATATTAAGTATATGATTATTCCTATATGAAGTGTTGGATAAGACCATATGATGAATCCTATATATAGTGCAGAACTCGACCATGCCCAATTCGGAGGGGTTTAAGCGCCCGAATAACCTAGTGAAGGGTTTGTACTTCTCCACCTAACCTATATGGGGGTTAGTACTCATCAACCTATATGGGGGTTAGTACTCATCAACCTAGATAAGGGTTAGTACTCATCCACCTAAGTGATGGGGTAGCATCATCACTAACCTAGATGAGGGTTAGTACTTATCCACCTAAGTGATGGGGTGGTATCATCACTAACATAGATGGGGGTTAGTACTCATCAACCTAGATGAGGGTTAGTAGTCATCCATCTTGGTGATGGGGTGGCATTATCACTAATCTAGATGAGGGTTAGTACTCATCCACCTAAGTGATGGGGTGGTATCATCACTAACATAGATGGGGGTTAGTACTCATCAACCTAGATGAGGGTTAGTACTCATCCACCTAAGTGATGGGGCGGCATCATCACTAACCTACCAAAGGTTGTACATTTGGAAATCTAGCTTGGTCTTTTCTACACATATGCTATCTTATATAAGCATGAGTTACTTAAGCATGTTTTACTTAGCATTGATCATACATGCAATATTGGTATATTATGCCTATTGCCTATTGTTATGCATTTTGATTATGATGCCTATGTCTTGTAGCATTGCATCCTACGTACTTAATACATTCAAACATACTAATGCATACTCTATGCCTACATGATGTTATTACTTTTACTATGAGGGTGAGCCCAGTTGCTTGTCTTGGCTCCGGTTAAGTCCTATGTTAGAGGTGTTGTTGGGTAAGTTATGCATCATGCTTGAGCTTTGACTTATGATATTCAAGCTATTTAACTATGTGTCTCTCTCATAGTCCAAATTCCCCTTATTTATGTTTCTTATGATGTTTTGCATTGCATCCGCAACCAAGGATGTCTAATGATATGCTACAAGCCTTGTTTGGGGTTCCTTCGGGTTCCCTATTCGTCGGTCACATCTAGGCCCTGGGCTTGGGTTATGAAAACTAGATTGTGTGTTAATGCAACATCGGAAGGTCATAGTTATATGAGCATTGAGAAGTAAGCAAGCTTTGATGATAAATCAAAGAGGGGATATGGGAAGAGCCTATCTTAACTCAAAGGAAAGAAGTAACTTTAGTAAGTAATTAAAGGACAACCTAATACTATTTACACAATCCAATGCCTATACATAGTCTAGCATAGACAGGGTCTAAAACATGTCCCTAGCTCACTCTCAAGTAAATGTAATACAAGAAGTAGTCACATAATATCCCAAAAGCTAAAGTAATAATGGTAGAGAACTACTAGGCTTGGCCTTAAAACATGAGTACTCAGCACAATGTCTTCAAGTAAGTACAAGAACCTAGCCATAAAAGTGATGTGAGGAATGATCATCTGCCCCAACATTGTGATATAATAGGCAAAGAATTATGTGTTAGCACATTTCAATGTACTAAGTACATGGCAATGCAAGTAATAATAAATATGTAGTAAAAACACTAAGTAAATATCATGATATAATAAGAAATTTAAAAAGTATAAGTAAACATGTGCGTGGTCAATGCATAGGTGAATCACAAATGATGTCATGTAAAGTATTATAAAGAAAATAGATATGTGAGATATAATCATAATTTGTAATAAGACCATGAGAGATATAATGTAGAATCCTATTTTACCCCTACATTAAAAAAGGAGAAGCTACTATCTAATGTAGAACTCTACCTCACTAAGTGGGTATCATGAATCATGTACTATACGTGATCCATTAGCTAGGCCATATTGGCAATAATCCTAACGTGGCGCATATTTATGAGATTAGAAGCTTCTACTAAGGACCCCTTGGGTTAAGCACCCTCCTCAAGCCTCATTTAGTGCTAAGTTAAATTCAATAGGATATATATTACATAGTCTTACTTATCATAGATTCATAAGCTTTTCTACTTATAGTTCACAGTTTCATAAGCTAGTCATGGAAGAGAAGCAACTCGAGTCAACCAATCAAATTTATAAAATCTTTTGGAATATCTAATTTTATGCAAATTAAGTAATGTGGGTGTAGGTATTCCATCATTATAAATCATAATTTAGTTTGAGTAGAATAGGTTCTTAAGTTGCCATTAAGGATGCAAACTACCCTTTTTCATAAATTTGCTTGAACACTTGAATTTACATTATCATGACATGAGATGAAAATTAGGACAAAAGTATGGGCTTTCAACTATTAAGCTCAAAATCATGTAACTAAATTTAAATTGTGCATAATTAAGTAATTTGAAATCAATTATATCAAAATCGAGAGAACCTATAAACAATTTCATCAATCCTAGATAGCATATATGGGAATTTACTTGTAAATCATGTGATTCATGCAATTTGATACAGTTAAAGCATAACTAAATAGATAATAACAACATAAACTATAATTAATATAATTGGAATTTAGATTATGAAAATATTTGAAATACATATTTGGATTTTGATGAAAAAGAGAGGAATTCTTTGGGCTACATTGGTGAAAGGGACAAATAGATGAATACCCACATCCCATGGATGAAATTACTAGGAGAAATTTGGAATTGAGTGGTGAAGCTTGAACCCCTAGCTTGAATTCTTAAATGGAGCTTGAGGAGGAAGTAATTGAGAGAGTTTTGAGCGTTTTAGAGCTCACAGTAGGAATGAGGTGAACATGACATATGTTTGGATGGTTATGGGTATTTATAGGGTCAAAATGACATAGGTTAAGGCTAGGAGGGTCAAAAATATCAAAAATACCCTTTATTAATGTCATGACCCAGACCTAGGATCTAGGAGTGACATGATGAATTGGAATACAAAGGTCCCAAAACATGCCTCATAGCATCTATCTACACATAACCAATTTGGAAACATACATGAAATAGTAAATGCATAATTCTAAGGGACAGAAAAGTAGGACTCACGCTATCGGGACATCATAGGAATAGGGGTTAACATCAATTCACATAACACATAGCATATAAAGACTAAGGGGCGGGTAAGTATGACTCACTCTATAAGCGAAATACGGGACTCAGGATCTTCCACATCATAATATGAATCCAAAACATAAGTTCATAATCAATCCATAATGACCATAACCATTAAATAACCATATCTATGATCATAATCTCCAAATACAACACTTAGCATATAAATGTAAAGGAGTCTACAAGATGTCCAATAATGCCTCTAATCATATGATAGGATGGGGACAAGACATGTCCCGGGCTCACCTCTAAAGTAAATAACATAGACAAAATGTCATAGGTAGAGGGATGGTTGTTTCTACTTGAATGATATGACTCACCACAGCAAGTATCTCAAGATCCAATCTAGCCGTCATACGGTTGATGAAGGTAATATTCGGTCCCTATATGGTTAGATCATGTAGGCAAAAAGTATATGTTAGTACGTTAGAATGTACTAAGTATGGGGATATGCAATGCACATGAACTCATTAAACTTGTATTCAATGTTAGATGACAAGGGCACAAATGTAGAAAGAATTATATAACAAATGAATAGTTTATATCAATATGCCATGAGGTGCATGATGCACGAATGCCAAAATACTTCATATATAATGAGGATGGAACTGTGACCGACATAAGACCAAGTGAGCAGTAACTTGGAACTTTGTCGTCTTCCCCACAATGGATAAATAGATGACTTAATTGCCAAAGGTATATCCATAATCATTCATCATCAACAAAGGGCATATACATACCTATGTTAGGCACACAGTTCAAAAGAAAAGAGTATGGACCCTTGGGTATAGCCCACTCTGCTTGTATTCCCATCAGTGCTAGGTCATCATACCATTAGAATACATACATATATATATGTATATATATATAGTGTGTGTATGTATGTGCGCTTGTAAAAAGGCATAAGACTTTATAATCATTTATATGCATACTAAGGCTTAAAGGATAATTCATATTTCATATTCATGCATACTTAGACTAAATAACCAAAATGTACTTCATGTGATACTTTCATGCATAGGGATAGCTCCTCTGGAGAACCATCTTGAGAAAAGAGTATGGACCCTTAGGGATAGCCCACCCCGCCTCAGATCTCAATTGATGCTCCTTAAACATAGTGTTGTAAACACCCATAATTGTTCAAAAAGCCATAGTCAGAGACATTTATGTGATCACATTCTTTTCATAACTATACTTTTATCAAAAATCATATACATAAGCATATTCGGGCTTAACCCACTTCATAAACTTCATAAAATCTAATGTTCATGAATGCATATGCCATGAATGATGTGAGAATAGCATGCCCAATAGAGCTTCAATCTTAAATCAACAATATAACATGAAACTCAAGTAAATTCATAAGTAAAATCCACATTTAAATCATCATATAGGTTACTCATGCTTAAATCAAGCTTAAAAGAGGACGTGCACATTCATATCTTCATAACTTCAATACAGTTCACTATATTAAGGCTTAAATCACTTTAAAATAAAGAATAAAACATGGCTCATACATCAATTGAATTTAATAAATAATAATCTTCAAAATCCATATTTAAAGTAAGCTAAAATTCCATAAAATTAAATGTAAAAGAGTTTGGGGCTTTTTGTTTGAAAGAGACCAAGAATTAATCCCACATACCTTAGCTAATTGAGAAGATTTAAGAAGAAATTTGATGAAGAAAAAAAGAGTGTTTCGTTGATTCCCAAGCTTGGTTTTCACAAGAGTCTTTGAGAAAGTTCTTAAGAGTGAGTTCAAATAATTCTAAGTATAATAGTTAATTTGAATGATAGAAATAGAGTATAGGTCACTTAGAGATCTTAGGATAGCATAGGAGGTCACAAAAGTCCCTTAGGAGAACCCATTATTACAAAAAAAAACTATTAATGTTGCAAAATAAAATTTCTTGCCAGGAGTCCCGTGAAAAGGTATCATAGTCTGTACAAGGTCTCATGGAGCGTGAACCTCCTCTGTGAGACCATACATAGCCAATTCATATGAAATTCTGCACGGATGGGCTTTACAAAAATGGGAATAACCTCTTGCTCCAAACATAGAATGAGGTAAAACTAGAAGTGTTGGAAAGGTTTTTCAAAGAGCTTCAAATTGATAGTTTGTGGGCTACCAATTTCTTTATTTCTAAGAGATATGACAATTTGAAGTTAACCCTTCTATCAATTATTATAAAAAGCTTAGCCAATGGAATTCCTTTGAACTTAGCTTGATGAAGGAGGCCTATGATGACACTAAACCACATAAATAATCTTGAATTGAGGGCTTAAAAGTAAACGTAGCTTGAGTTTGATGATTCCATACTTAGAAAAGTTGCATGTCAATGTAAGGACCTGGAATTTGTATGACTTTGATAGAGCTTTAAAATTTAGTTCCGAAAAGTTTTGGACCAAGGTGATGCTTTATTAAATTGTTCAAGGTTTGTGTGGTTCTATATGGACCGTGTGGTGCCTCCTTGGAGTGGTCCTTTGCCTTGTGTAGGGTGTGAGGGCCTTAGTGTGGAGTTTGAGACCAAGGCATACCACACTTTGACCCCATACAGTCTGTGTGAGGCCATACATGTCGTGTGGTTGAGTGTATAATATCCTTGGGCTTGATACATATTTTTAACCCCAAGGAAAGTGGTATGGCTCCTCTCATGGACTGTTTGGTGCTTTATGGTCTGTGTGGCCCTTCTGTATAGTTTTCGAACTGAAACTTTTCTAAGTATTGGATCATGGGCTTGGAACTTAATCATGGAGAAATTTTTTATAAGTGGAGTGGGATAAAGGTGGCGCACACACCGTGTGGTCTTGTATGGTCTGTACTTGAATTTTTCTAAGTATGAGATTACCATTTTGGACCTTTATCAAGTGGAAATTCTCTAAGTGTTGGACCATGGGCAACTGTAAGGTCCATATGGTGCTTCATGGGTCGTACCACCCTCCCTGAGATGTTAACTTAAAATTTTTCTTCTCATATCTTAAATGGCATTTTTGTAATTATAGTTTATCCTAAGGGTCTTTGTGACTTTCTATGCAACCTAAAGACATTCAAATGACTTATACTTTATACTTTCCATTCAAATTCATTCTTACACTATGAAATTCTCTCAAGTCACTCTTAAGAACTCTTTCAAAGGACTCTTGTGAAACTAAGCTTGGGAATCAAGGAAAGGCTCATTATTTTTCAAATTTCTTCTTGAATCTTATTCATTAGCTAAGGTATGTGGGAATGATTCTTGGTCCCTTTCAACTAGAAGATCAAAACTCTCTTCACTTAATTTTCATGAGATTTCTCTTACTTTAAATATGAGTTTTGAAGATTATTATTTATTAAATTCAATTGAAGTATGAGCTATGCTTTATTGATTATTTCAAGTCGATTTAAGCTCTAATATGTTGATTGACATGATTATTATGAATATTTGATTATGCATTGCACCTTTAAAGTTTGAAATAAGAATGGGTGATCTAAATTATAATTTTAATGTGGATTTAATTATATATGTACTTTAATTTCATATTGTATTATTGATTTTAGATTGAATCTCTATTACCCGTGTTGTTCTCACATCATTCAAAGCAGATGCATTCATTAGCATTTGATTTTATGAAAATTATGAAGTGGGTTAAACCCAATTATATTTATGTATATGATTTTATTAAGGTTATAGTTATGATAAGAATGTGATCACATAAAAATCTATTGTTATTGGCTCTTTGAGCATTTGGGTGCTTGTACCATATTGTTAAGTGAATGAGATATTTCTATGCATGAAAAGTATGGATTGAATTATGATTTGGCTTTTTAAGCCAAGTATGAATGATTATGAAGAATCTTTGGCTTTTAAGCCTAAATGTGTATTGCAATGATTTGAAATGACCATTGTCTCTTTTGAAAGCGTATGTATATATATAAGTTTTCGTGTGGGTTGATGACTTACCACTGAATTGATTGGGGGTGTCAGGGCTATCCCCAAGGGTCTCTCCTTTTCCTTAAACTATATGCCAACATAGGTATATTGGTAGCCATTATCAAAATGACTAGGTCATAAGGAATGGTTACACATTGAAATGATATAATATTGAAATGAAATGGAAATCCTTTTGAAATGACCGAGACATATGGAAAGTGGCCACCGCACCGAATTGATCAAGTCATAAGATATGATGTAGATTACCTTTGTAAAGTAATCTTCTCTCACTCGATGGGAGGTCAACATCGGGAAAATTGATGTAATAGCTCACATGAGTTTGAGATGTTGGTTATAGTTCCATCCCCACTATATATTACCATTACTGCATTTTATGTATCATTGGTTTTCATGGCATATTGTTATATTACTTTTCCTTGCTATATATCTTTTTCTATATTATGTGCCCTTGTTATCTAACATTGAATGCATGTTAGATAAGTTATATTCATTGGACGCCCACATACTTAGTACATTCAAATGTACTAACACATACTTTTGCCTACATGATCTCACAATGTAGGGACCAAGACTACCTTCATCCACCATATGACGACAAATTTGGATCTTGAGATTTTCTTGTTGTGGTGAGTCCTATCTTCCAAGGACAAACCACCATTCATCTACCTATGGTGCTTTTATTTATTTTAGTTACTTTGAGGGTGAATTGGGGGTATGTCTTGGCCCTTGTCTTATCTTATGACTAGAGTCATTGTTGGACATCTTATAGACTCTTTTATGTTAATATGTTAAGTATTTATATTCGGAGATTAGGTTTATAAATATGGATACCTATTGGTTATCAATTTGTGGACTGGTTATGAGTATTATGATATGTTATATGTTATGATGTGAAAGATTCTAAGTCCCAAATTGCCCCCATAGATTGAGTCATGCTTACTCACCCCTTAGTATTTATGTGCTACTTGTTATGTGAATCCATGTTACTCCCTTTTCCTATGAAATCCCCATAGTATGAGTCCTATTTTTCCATCCTTAGAGTTATGTGTTTACTATTCATTTACACTTTCGAACCGATTATGTGAATATAGATACTTTGAGGCTTATCTGGGGACTCTTGGGTTCCCATTCGCTATGTCACTCCTAGACCCTAGGTCTAGGTCATAATAGAGATGGTATCAGAGCACTAGGTTTATAAATGGTCCTCGGAGTCTAACATGCCACGTCAAGTAGAGTCCTATTCATGGGCATGAAGCATGCCACATCTATGGGCAGGAGGTTACAAGGTATTTTAGGAAATATTTCACTTTTTTCATGATTCATATCGTGCTATGGAGCGTATCTTAAGATTTCTATCTCCATCTCTCCCTACTGAATAGGAAGAGTTGCTTTGGGCCCGTAATGCAATCCAAGCAAGAAAGATGTTGTAGTTGATCTTATAGATAAGGTCAAAAGGGAGTTGATGAAGGATGTGCATTGTTTGACAAGCTTGCTCCTTTAGATATTCGGAATTTTCTTGGGTTGGATGGTTATTATAGAATGTTTGTCCAAGGTTTCTCATCTATTATATCTCCATTGACCAAGTTAACTCAAAAGAAGGCCAAGTTGTAATGGTCGGATAAGTATGAGAAGTTCTCAGATTTTGAAAGATCGGCTTACATACCCGTGTTGTTCTCACATCATTCAAAGC
>DF361845.1:95683-110149 GCA_000787875.1 Solanum virginianum
GGATGGATTGGTTGCATGCATATTATGCCTCTATTGATTGTAGAACTCGTAAGCTAAAGTTCTAATTCCCAAATGATCCCATCCTTAAGTGGGAGAGTCATGATCTGGTGGTCAAGGGTAGGTTCATCTCTTGCATTAACGCTTGTAAGTTGATCTCTAAGGGGTGTCTTTATCATCTTGTGAGAGTTAGGGATGTGGAGTCCAAAGTCCTTCCCATAGAGTCGGTCCCTATTGTAAATAAGTTTCTTGATGTCTTTCCAAATGACCTTCCTGGTGTTCCCCCAAAAGGGAAATAGATTTTGGTACAAACTTCCTCCCCGATACTCAACCCATTTCTATTCCCCCTAACTGTATGGCCCCGGCAGAGTTAAAGGAGTTAAAAGGGAAATTGAGGAACTTGGTGGAGAAGGGTTTTATTAGGCCTAGCCAATCACTATGGGGTGTACTAGTGTTGTTTCTGAAAAACAAGGATGGGTCTCTTAGAATATGTATTGACTACCGGTAACTCAATAGGGTCACCATCAAGAATAGGTATCCTCTTCCAAAAATTGATGATTTGTTTGACCAATTACAAGGGGCTAGCCACTTCTCTAAGATTGATCTTCTGTCCGGGTATCATCAAGTGAAGGTGAGGGAGTGTGATATTCCCAAGACAACCTTCTGGACTAGGTATAGGCATTATGAATTTGTGGTTATGTCTTTTGGGTTGACCATGTACCGACCATCTTCATGGATCTAATGAATAGGGTCTTTAAACCCTACCTTGATTTGTTTGTTGTGGTCTTCATTGATGATATTTTGATCAATTCTAATAGTGAGGAGGAGCATGTGGCTCATTTGAGGATTGTGCTGCAAAGATTTAGAGAGGAGAAGTTCTATGCTAAATATGAAAGATGAAGGTGCTTAAAATAGATTTTGTGGTTGGGTTGCCCAAGACTAGAAAAGGTTTTGATTCCATTTAGGTGGTAGTTGATAGGATGACGAAATTGGCCCACTTTCTACTGATTAAGACCACTTATGGGGCGGAAGAGTATGCAAGGTTGTACATCCATGAGTTAGTGAGGTTACATGGGGTTCATTTGTGCATCATATCGGATCGTGGTTCACAATTTACTTCACACTTTTGGAGGTCTTTTCAAAGGGGTCTTGGTATAAAAGTTCACCTTAGTATGGCCTTCCACCCTCAAATAAATGGCCAAGCTGAAAGAACCATTCAAACCCTTGAAGATGTTCTTAGGGTATAAGTATTGGAGTTAAGGGGTAGCTAGGATGACCATCTTCCTTTGATTGAGTTTGCATGCAACAATAGCTATCACTCTAGCATCGATATGGCTCCTTTTGAGGCTCTTTATAGGAAACATTGTAGATCACTCGTTGGTTGGTTTGAGTTTAGAGAGATAGATATTTTGGGACCGGATCTGGTTATGTACCTTTGGAGGAACCAACAAGTTGAGAGTGCTACATGGGAGGCCAAGGTGGATATGCAAGCGCAGTATCCTTATCTCTTTCACTCCACTCAATCCTAAGGTACTAACTCTAAGTCCTCTATGTGATTTCAAGTCTTATTTTTAGCCCCTATGTCATGCATATGCATTCATGTTTAAGTTGGCAAATTCATGATGATTTTACACTTATGTTGAGGTTTCGAAAATATTGTTTTAAATGTAATATTGCATTCTTGTTGGGGCTAATTTGTTGATGATCACTCTTGTCTTATACATTTTTTTACATTGGGGAACAAATGTTCCCAAGGGGGAGATATTGAAACGACCCCAAAAAGTACCCAAAAATTTACCTCAGAAATGTGTAGAATTTTAAATTATATATATATCTCATAATCTGCTTGTTATTTCGAAAATCTGAGTTCATATTAATGTTCAAGGGGTCAACATTAGGGGGAAAAGGGTAATCCCAATTTTAACGAAACCATATCAAAATTTAAATTTCCTAAATGTCAATTTCCAGTGAGGTTTGCGTGCCGCTTCCGCAACACGCACCTATGTTATTTTGGGACTATTTTTTTTAGTTTGGTCCAAGAATTTTAAGCCTTGGGCCTAAGTGTTCCCAAATGTATTTTTACCTATACATAACCTTATTTCACCCTCATATCATCCTAAACATTCCCCAATACTTACTCAAACACTTAGCCATATTTTCTTTCCTAAATTCAAGTCCCAAACCCTTATCATAAGCTAAGTTTTTCCTTTAAGGTTTTTCAAGCTTCAAGTCTCCATCTCCAATCTTCACTAAGTTCATCTCCAAGCTAAAGTATGTGGGTTTCTTTCATGGGTTCCTTTTGTCCAAGATACCCAAGACTCTTTTTACTCAAATTATATGATTTAAAGTTGATTTACAAATGTGTCTTGATTATTATGAAATTCACTGCACACTATGTTAAAGCTATGGGAAATTTTGACTGTTCTGCTATGTTTTGAGCTAAAAATCTTTGATCTATTATAAGATTTGAGAAGGGGTTTTGATATATACTCCTTAAGAGTATTGCAAGATGTTGATTGATGGTTTTACAATGAATTGTCTTGTACGATTTCATCTTTAAATTGCATGATCTTATATTACAATTTCACACCCACCAAGTGTTTGATAAAATATCCGGTTATGGTTTCTTGAGGAATTGAAAGTCCAAAGCATGAGATATGATATGATTGACTATATGATGATGAAATCAGCATATGTATATGATAAATTCTATATAAAGTGTTAGATTAGACCATGTCCAATACGGGGGGACTAAGAACCCGGATAACCTAGATGGGGTTCATACTCATCAACCTAGTTAAGGGTTTGTACTTCTCCACCTAGTGATAGGGCGGCATCATCACTAACCTAGATGGGGGTATGTACTCATCAACCTAGTGAAGGGTTTGTACTTCTCCACCTAGTGATAGGGCGGCATCATCACTAACCTAGATGGGGGTATGTACTCATCAACCTAGTGAAGGGTTTGTACTTCTCCACCTAGTGATGGGGCGGCATTATCACTAACCTAGATAGAGGTTTGTACTCATTAACTTAGTGAAGGGTTTGTACTTCTCCACCGGGGTGATGGGATGGCATCATCACCAACCTAGTGAGGGGTTCGTACCACACCACCTAAGTGATGGTGCGGCATCATCACCAACCTACCAAGGGGTTTGTACTTTAGAAATCTAACTTGGTCTCTTCTACCCTTATGATATCCTATATGAGCATGAGCTACTTAAGCATGTTTTACTTATGCATTGGTCATACATGTCATATTGTTATATTATGCCTATTGCCTATTGTTATGCATTTTGATTATGATGCATAATTCTTGTTGCATTGCATCCTACATACTTAATATATTCAAACGTACTAACGTATACTCTATGCCTACATGATATCACCACGTAGGAACCGGTGCCCAAGTTGATCATCCTCCTCCTTTATGTGGCTAGTTCGATACTATTCAAGCTAGTTGGTGAGTCCTCCACTTTGGGGACCTCAATTTATGTTGCTCTTATTATGTATTAAGACATTTTTCTTTGTTGTCTATTTTGACTATGAGGGTGAGCCCAGTTACTTTGTCTTGGCCCCCGCTCTTATCTATGTATTAGAGGTGTTTGTTGGACATGTTATGTATTTATACTAAGAGTCTTAACTCTGTTGTTCTTGATTCCTATGGTGTGAAAATGCTTTCCCTTAGCCCCAGTTGTCCTATTTTATTATCCCTTGATACTTGATTTACTGCTTTCGTGACCAATGATGTGCAATGGTAAGTTAAAAGGCTTGTTTGGGGTTCCCTAGGGTTCCCCAATCGCCGTGTCACGTCGAGGCCCTAGGATTGGTCATGACACCTTGGCCTTGAAAACCATATTTTTGTCCAAGGCTTGGACCACATGAACCTCTCAAGGACTGTTTACCCCTTCATAGTCCATATGGGCCTTCGTGTTGGTGTTAGTGTGAAAATTTTCTAAGTATGGAATCATCGTGTCAGGACTTTGTAAATGAAGAATTTTCTAATTATTACTTCACAGAAGGGCACACAATCCAGGTGCCTTTGTACGGACTGTGAGACCCTTCCACGAGACCTATGATAACAATTTTTATTCTGTTTCATTAATAGAATTCTAATAATTATTGCTACTCCTAAGAGTCTTTTGTGACTTTCTATATTATCCTAAGACATTCAAATGACCCATACTCTTATTCTCTCATTCTAATTCTTTCTCACACTAAGAATTATATCCAAACTCTTTCTTAAGAACTCCCCTAAAGTGAACCTTAGAGGATTGTCTTGATGACTAAGGAAAGGCTTTCTTCTTCATCAAATTTTTTCCTATTTCTTTTTGGTTAGCTAAGGTATGTGGGATTGATTCATGTTCCCTTTCAACTATGAAGACCCAAACTCCTTTACTTTGATTTTCATGAAATTTAGCTTACTTTATGTATGGGTTTTTAAGATTATTGTTTATTTGATTCAATCGAGATAGGGGTTATGTTTTATGTAGTTTTTAAAGTGATTTAAGCTCTAATATATTGAATTGCATTGATATTATGAAGATTTGAATACGCATTGTCCTTTTAAAGCTTGATCTAAGCATGCGTAATCTAAATTGTGATTTGAATATGGGTTTTACATATGGATTTACATGAATTTCATATTGAGTTTTTAATTAAAGTTTGAATCTCTATTGCCCATTGCTCTACACATATCATTCTTGGCATTTGCATACATGAGCATTGGATTTTTATGAAAATTAATTGGTGAGTTAAGCTCACTCATATTGTTATGACAAGAATGTGATCACATAAATGTCTATGATATTGGCTCTTTGAGCATATTGGATATTTCCACCTCATTGAGAATTATGAATGGGCTATTCCTATGCATGAAAAGTATGATTCAAATTGTGATTTGGCCTTTGAGCCCAAGTATGAAAAATTATGAATGATGTTTGGCTTTTATGCCCAAGTATGCTTTGAAATGACTTGCACCTCTCTTAAAAGAATGTATATGTATATGTATTCTTTTGGGATGATAATTAGCATCGATTAGATTATAGGTGCCAGGCTATCCCCAAGGGTCCTATTCCTTTTTCTTGAACTATATGCCATCATAGGTATATGTATATGGTAACCCTCACCGAAATCGGAGACCCATAAGGTGCGGTTACAACATTGATATGATTTGATAAAATTGTGAAAATCCTATCTGAAATGGGAGGCACGTTAGGAAGGTTACTTCTCTAAAATAGGAGTCCCATAATAAGAAGTATGGTTTATATTTGGCAAGTAGACCACCTCTTTTCTGGTGTGAGGATAACATCAGGATTACAAGTAATAGCTCGATTTGTCTTAAATGTCCATTGAGGTCTCATCCACACTTTATATAAGCATTATGCATTTCATGCATCATGGATTTCATGGCATATTGTTATATTAATTTTCTTTGTTGTATATCTCTTTCTACATTATATGCCCTTTTCATCTAACCCTTACTACAGGTTTGATAAGTCATACGCATTGTATGACTGCATACTTAGTACATTCAAACTTACTAATGCATACTTTTTGCCTACATAATCTAACCATGTAGGGACTAGAGTCTACCTTCATCCACCATGTGAAGGCTAGATCACACTTGAGAAAGTGTTATGGTTAGTCCTATCTTCCAAGGACAAGCTACTATTTATCTACCTTATGTGGCTTCTGTGTATGCTATTTACATTGAGGGTGAGCCCGGGACATGTCTTGGCTCCCATTCAATTCTATGAATAGAGGCATTCTTTGACATCTTATGGAATCTTGTACGGATATATGTTATGTGATGATGTTTGGAGATTATAATTATGGTACCTATTGGATATAACTTACATCATTCATTTATGATATGATATGCATATATGTTATGATGTGGAAATGTGGAAGATCTTAAGTCCCATTTTTCTGGTTAGTCTTTACGTGTTATGTGTTGTGTGAATCCATGTTTATCCCTATCCCTATTACATCCCCATAGGATTAGTCCTACTTTCTCATCTCTTAGAACTATGTGTTTACTATCTCTAATATGCTTTCGAACTAATGACGTGAATATGGATACTTTGAGGCTTGTTAGGGGACTCTTGGGGTTCCATTCACCATGTCACTCCTAGACCTTAGGTCCAGGTCATGACAATCTTGGTATCAGAGTAGTAGGTTTATAAATGATCCTCAGAGCCCAAAATGTCGCATGTAGTAGAGTCCTATTCATGGGTGTGAAGTGCAACATGTCTATGAGTAGGGACTATGATGGCGTTGTAAAATTTGTCTCACTTGTTCATGTCTTATGTCATGCTTTAGACCATGTATTAAGGTTTCTCAATCCTGATTATGTCCTTGCTACATTACAAAAGATGCCTCCATGAAGAGCTTCCCCTACCAAGATCGGCCCTGGTTAATGAGGACCAAGTTCCTCAAGGGCCCATGGAAGAGTCTATCACTAATGGTGAATTCTATAGTGCTATTGCTATGCATGCATAAGTGGTGACCACTCAGTCTAGACAGGCTAATCTTGCTCCCCGTGATCCCACTCCTGCTGCTTGAGTAAGAGATTTTACCCAGATAAATCCTCTGGAGTTTTAAGATCAAAGGCTAATAAGGATGCTCAAGCATTTATTGATGATCTCTCTAAGGTGTTGATTGTTATGGGAGTTACTTCAAAAGAGAAAGCTAAGTTGGCTGCAGATCAGTTGAAAGATGTGGCTCAAGTGTGGTACATTCAATGGTTGATGGAGAGGGTCTGTAGTAATAGTGTTAATAGGGAATAGTTCAAATTTGCATTTCTAGTTCCTTTCTTCCTTCTTGAACTTAGGGAAGCTAGGATGATTGAATTTATCAAGCTCAAGCAAGGTAGTATGTGTGTGAGGGACTATACCCTCAAGTTCACGAAGCTCTCCAAGTATGCTCCTATGCTTATGGCTAACTCCGTGCAAGAATGCATAAGTTTATTTTTGGGACATCTAATTTGGTTGTGAAAGAATGTCATACATCAATGCTTATTTGGGATATGGACATCTCCAAGCTCATGACCTTTGCATAATAGATTGAAGGGGAGAAGTTGTCATGACCCAAGCCTAGGGCCTAGATGTGACATGATGAATGGGAAGCCCGAAGATAACCCAAACAAGCATCTTAGCATATCAATCACACATCCTTGGTCGCGGAAGCAAAAGAACAAAAACAAGAGATATAAATAAGGAAAACAGGACTAAGAGGAGTCTTTGATAGTCATAAAACATTTCAAGAGTCAAGCTCATAGCATAATCACATCTTAAAATCCAACAACACCTCTAACACAGAATGGAGCGGGAACCAAGACATTTTTCAAGCTCACCCTCATAATATCAAATGTTTAACATAAAGAAATAGCAGATGGCAAGAGTACATAGATAGCATCCTTAGACTTGAGGACTCACTAAAGCTTAAATTTAAAGCACCGAACTAGCCACATGGATGATAATCCAAAAGATGCTTCGGTCCCTACATGGTAATATCATGTAGGCATAGAGTATGTGTGAGATATGAATATACTAAGTATGTGGGATGTAATGCAACATGACATAAGCCAATATAGTCAATATGCATAATCGTAGGCAATAGATAAGTATAATCTCAATATAGCATGCATGATCAATGCTTTAGTAAAATATGCTTGTAAATCATGTAACTTGTATAGAGCATAATACATGTGCGGGAAGGGACCTTAACCATCATAGACCGAGGGGGGCTACCACTGGGAATCCAAGCATAACACCCCCTCGACAAGGTGACCGAGGCATGGCACCCCCTCGATAAGGTGACCGAGGCCTGACACCCCCTCGACAAGGTGACCTAGTCTTGACACCCCCTAGTCAAGGTGACTGAGGCATGACATCTCCTCAAGAAGGTGACCAAGGGTTGACACACCCTCGACAAGGTGTGGTCTACTCACCAAGGTAAACCAAACATGATAACATGAGATAACTTATGTAACTTGTAAACTTATAGATATCTTCATGAATTCAATACATACATACAATCCCTTAATCGTCATAAAGTCACATCACTTATAAAGTATGTAATAGACCATCCATAACAGGAAAATCCTTGCAAAGTTATTTTATCAAACACTTGGTGGGTGTGTAATATTAGTTTGAAATCATGCAATTCAAGAGTGAAATAATATGAGAAAATTCAATGTAAATAAACCCACCAACATATAGTAAAACTCTTATGTAGAATACCTTGAAAACCATCATTAAATCTCATAATACATCATAGTTTTATAGCTCAAAACATACATAGTCTCAACAGACAAAACCAACTCATAGTAGAAGCTTAAGATAGATAGACATGCATATTTAATCAGAATTTCATAAAACCCCAACATATTTTGTAATCATAATTCATAATAAATAATACTCATAAGTAACACAACTTGAAAGCATGCCATTTTCATAAGATAGGAAGATTTGGCACCATGGGTAAAAGGACACAATGGTTGAAACCCACATACCTCAAATTGGGGATTTCTTTATATAGATTTGAAGAGAACTTGAAGCTTGAATGAAGTTCTTGAGATTTGGAACTAAACTTGGGACACTTGAATTTGGATGAAATATGTTTAAGTGTTAGAGAGGGTTTTGAGATAGTCTTGAGTGATATAGAGTTAAAAAATGGCTAAGTATAGGTGTTTTTACGCATGGGTGGACATGGGACTATGACCCCAAGGCCCTTAGGCCGAAATAGAAAAATAAGGGAAAAACTGCACTGCTCCGCATCACTAGCGCGATGCAGACCCATCGCGAAGGGCACTTCAATGCGATCCGCACCCCTGGTGCCTCACCGCCAAGGCGAGGATCGCCATTGGAAATTCAAAATTTTTGGAAAATGATTTTTCACTACGGTTCATCTAAAATTAGGGTTATACGCACTTCCCACTAAATTTTTCCTCCTAATCAAGAATATGAAGTCGGATTTGGGATATCACACACAGATTTTGAGATATCTAAAAATTACGATTATAGGCATTTTCGAGGCATATTTTTGGGTTGTTTCAATATCTCCCCCTTGGGAACATTCATCCCTGAATGTCGAAGAAACATGTATAAGAGAAGTAATCATAAAGATATTAGCCTGACATGAATGCAACAAATGCATCTAAATATCATTTTCAAAAAGTGTCAACATGAATGTCAAAAATCACCATAAACTTATTACCATGAACTTGAATGCATGGAAAATGACATAAGGGCTGAAACTTAAGACTTGAAATCATAGAAAGGGCTTAATTTGCTATCTTAAGCTTAAATAAAGTGAAAGAGGTACAGATATTGCTTTTTCATGTTCGCTCCGATTTCCTATGTGACGCTATCAGCTTATCGATTCCTCCCAAGAACCTCGATGGTTGCTAAATCGTTCCACATGTCCATCTAATATCTCCACCGAGACATCCTTATAGGTCAACTCAACCTCCACAATACCCATAACTTCAAAGAGTTTTTTAGCACTTGGGTCCAACACATCTCCTCAACATAGATACATGAAAGACCGGATGAACCATATACCTTTCCCTATGCAATTCCAGTCCATAAGTAACTTTATCAATTCTCTTCAACACTTTATAATGACCCACAAACCTTAGGCTCAATTCCCTTTCTTGCCAAACCGGATAACACCTTCATGGGTAGGAATTTCAAGTGAAATCGATCATCAACACAAGTACACATAGTCTACCTTAGTACCTAAGGACACCATCTCCCCCTTGGGAGAAAACCTCCACTTCACCATCTTCCTTCAAAGCATTCAACTCTAGCAAGGCGGTGTCAAAGTCTTGCTTTGACTTGACCTCATCAACCAAAGAAGATCTGAAACCATCAAAACCACTACACTACCATTCTCAACTTCATCCAACCTCTTTCCCAATATATCCAACTAGTGTACTTATTTAACAACCCTTTGTTACCCAAGATTCACACTTATCATATTTAACAAACAACCTCTCATCCTCAAGTCTTGCAATATCACCCTGAAATGACTCACAAACTTTTTTTCATTTCATAAATAAATCAATATACCATCCACAAACTACCACAGATATATCATGGTAGGGTTTAAAGACCCTATTCATAAGATCCAGAAACTTAATCGGGGCATTGGTCAAGCAAGAGACATTATCACAAATTCAAAATATCAGAAAGGACATCAATAAATTCATTGACTACCATAACTAACTCAATAGGAAAGATTTTAGACTAAACACCCCTAACCCTTATGAGACAGTATACACAAAACCTAGAGATCAATTTGGGCCTTAAAAAAAGAAATGAATCTACCCTTAACCATCACTCTACCACTTTCCCAATCAAGTACAGATTCATTAAGGAATTGGATTCTAACCCTATGGGTTCTACAATCAATAGAAGCATGATATGCATGTAACCAAACAAACCCAAGGAGAAACTCAAATCCACCATGCCAAGTTCAACATCAAAAAACAACACTTTATGTAATAATTACATGGTACAATCCCCTATAGACTTTTATAGCAACAATAGACTCATCAATGGGGGTAGACATCAAAAAGGTTCACATAACAATTCAGGACACATACATGAAGCTTATTAGCAACAAAAGGAATAATGAAAGATATAGTGCCACCCGTACTTATCAAAGCATACATCTCTAAATAAAAACCTTTAACTTATCGGTAGTGACATCAGGCACCTCATACCCTTCTTGCCTTCCTTGAAGGGCATAGAACCGATTATGTCTTGTAGCACTCCCTTGTTGGCCACCTTGAGCCCCTTGATCAACATGACCACCTTGTTCTTGAGGTCAATCACCTCTTCCCCTTTTTTGAGCATAAAGATAATCAACTAGCTTATGACCCACTTCATCGCAACCATAATAAGCATTGGTTTTCCTTAAGTATAGGCCACCATGGTTCCTCTTGCACTTTTTACACTTAGGGTTAGTTCTCCCACCATTTTCATCTTGACACCTTGGGTTAGACACCCCATCAATAGTCAACCTCTTGTTTGGAGCATTGGAGGTCTCTTCACCTTAGAAGCCACCATGGAATAGAGCCCTCTTGGACTCCTCACTTCCTCTCTTCCTAAGCTTCTCCCCCTCAATTTGTTTGGCTATGTTGTGAGCTGGGACAAGTCCATATCACTTACAAGCATTGCAGTACAATACTTCATTTACCTTGTTAGACACTCCCGACACAAACTTGTTCATCCTTAATCTAGGGTCGGCTACCAAATGTGGAGCATACTTGGAAAGTTTGTTGAACTTGAGGGCATACTCCCTCATACTCATGGAACCTTGTTGAGGTTCATAAATTCCATCATTTTGGCCTCTCTCAACTTAATAAGAAAGAATTGGTTGAGGAAGGCGACTTTGAACTCCTCCCAAGGAATAACATCATGATTTCCCCTCTCTACTTTCCATTGCACAAACCAAATTTGAGCTATCCCTTTGAGTTGGTAGGCCACCGACTTTGACTTTTCCTCCAAATTGACCCCCATGATGGATAGCCCTTTGTACACTTATAAACCATGTAATAGACCATCAGTAACATGAAAATACTTGTCAAGACATTATATCAAACACCTGGTGGGTTTGTAATACTAGTTCAAAATTATGCAATTCAAGAGTGAAATAATACGAGCAAACTAAATGTAAATCAATCCACCAACACATAGTAAAACCCTCATGTAGAATTCCTTGAAAACCATCATCAAATCTCATAATAGATCATAGTGTCATAGCTCAAGACATACATAGTCTTAATAGACAAAACCAACTCATATATAAGCTTGAGATAGATAGACATGCATATTTAATCAATATTTCATAAAACCCCAACATATTTTGTAATCATAATTCATAATAAATAATACCCATAAGTAACACAACTTGAACATATGCCATTTTTATAAGATAGGAAGATTGGGCCCATGTGTGCAAGGACCCAATGGTTGAAACTCATATACCTCAAATTGGGGATTTCCTTGATGTAGATTTGAAGAGAATTTGAAGCTTGAATGAAGTTCTTGAGATCCGGAACTAAGCTTAGGACACTTGAATTTGGATGAAATATTTGGTTAAGTGTTAGAGACAGTTTTGAGAGGGTCTTGAATTATATAGAGTTAAAAAATGGCTAAGTATAGGTGTTTTTACCCATGAGTGGGCATAGGGCTATGACCCTAAGGCCCTTGGGCTGAAATAGAATAATAGGGGAAACACTGCATCGGTCTACATCACTGGCATGATATAAACCCATCGTGAAGGACACTCCAACACTAATTCGTGGCCCTGGTGCATCGTAGCCATGGCACGGATCGCCACTAGAATTTGAAAATTTTGGAAAATGATTTTTCACTACAGTTCTTCTAAAATTAGGGTCATACCCATTTATCACTCAATTTTGCCTTGTGATCACGAATATGAAGTCCAACTTTTGATATCACACACGAATTTTAAGATATATGAGAATTACGATTATGGGCATTTCTAAGGTACACTTTTGGGTTGTTTCAGATGCTTAAGTAGAAGAGGGTGAATGATTCTAAGATGGCCTAAAGTACCATCCTGGACCCCAAAAAAGTGATCACCATCGTGGCCTATTATGATGGTGGGTTCTGCAACTCCAAAAGTAGAGGTGGTTATCGTCACTTGCAATAGGGCCAAGCTTCTAATGCAAGGGTTGCTGATGCTAGGGTATCTCCTCCCAAGGCAAAGGTTGGAGGTTGGCCAATGACTCCTCTGCATACTACATGTGGGAAGAATCACTCGGGTACTTGTTAGAGATATTTGGGAGCATGCTATGGGTGTGGTGATAAGAACCACAAGGTGAATAATCGTCTTAAAGCTACCCATAAGGGTCAGGGTCAGGTGGCCTAAGGAGATCAAGGGCAGAAAAGAGGTCCACAAGGTGGTTCCCCCAAGCACAATAGGTTATATTCTTTGCATACTTGTTTGGAAGTTGAAGAGACTCTAGATGTTGTCACTAGTATGTTAAAAGTCTTTGATTTTGATGCTTATATGTTGCTTGATCCAGGTGAAAATTTATGTTTTGTGACTTCTCTTTTGGCTGTTAAGTTTGGTTTGAGCCCTAAAATTCTAAAGGAGCCCTTTTCGATACTATCGTGGGTGAGTCTATTGGTGCCTGAAGAGTTTATCAGATTATCCTGTCTTTGTTTTGCATAAAGTCTTTATGTGTGATCTTTTGGGACTTGAGATGTTTTTTTATGTTATTCTTGGGATGGATTGGTTACATGCTTCACATGCTTTTATAGATTGTAGATGAGACTGTGCTTAAATGGAAAGGTAGTGACTCTGGTATTAAAGGTTGATTTAATTCCTACCTCAAGGCCTAAAGTATGATTTCTAAGGGGTGAATTTATCATATTGTAAGGGTCAAAGATGTGGAGTTTGAGTCACCTACTCTTGAATTGGTTTCGATGGTGAATGAGTTTCCGGATATGTTTCTCGAAGATTTTCCTAGTATTACTCCCAAAAGGAAAGTAGACTTTGGCATAGATCTGCTCCCCAAAACTCAACCTATCTCTATTTCCCCTTATTGTATGACACTGACTGAGTTGAAGGAGTTCAAAGATAAATTGAAAGACTCGTTGGAAAAGTCTTCATTAGGCCAAGTGTATCACCATGGGGTACTCTGTTATTATTTGTAAGAAAGAAAGATGGGTCTCTTCGGATGTGCATTGATTATAGACAGTTGAATAAGGTAACCATAAAGAATAAATGTACGTAGCCAAGGATCAATGACTTGTGTAATCAACTTCAAGGAGCTACCCACTTCTGAAAGATTGACCTCCACTCCAGTTATCATCAATTGAAAGTTAGGGGGTGTGACATTCCCAAAATGGCATTTCGGACTAGGTATGGTCACTTTGAATTTATGGTGATGTTATTTGGTTTAACTAATGCTCTCATCGTATTTATTGTTCTTATGAATCGGCTGTTCAATTCATTCCTAAATAGTGTTGTGGTTGTCTTCATCAATGATATCCTCATTTATTCTCGAAGTGTGCGGGAGCATATAGATCATTTGAGGTGGGTTCTTTAAACTGTTACGACCCAACCCCGTGGGCCGTGACTAGTACCCGAATTGGGCACTCAAACGCAAACAACAACCTAAACTACAAACAGATGTCCTAAATTTTTTTTTCAGAATACATAGCTAATCATACAAATTTAGTACCACCCACACGTGTATGTATCCACAGACCTCAAAATAAAATTAACAAAATCATAGGATGGGACAAGGGCCCCACCGTACCCTCATTGTACATAAGTGCAAAATAGAGAACTAATAGTGTATATACCAAGTAATTGCTCTAAAGCGAAAGGAGCACTTCAAGCTGCAGTCACGAATCCTGATCTGGTGGGTCACTAACCTGAATGTCTGAACCTGCGGGCATGAAACGCAGCCCCCCC
>DF361844.1:7998-44898 GCA_000787875.1 Solanum virginianum
ACGTCTAATATCTACAATAATCACCATAGCGTTCACAATTAGTTAAAACCATTTACGACCTTAAATTCCAAGTTAGCCCTAATTTTATAAAAATTTCACGAACATTTCCCCTTAAAATAGACCACCCCGAGAACCCATCTCGGCCCTAACTCATCAACAACAACAACAACAATAACAACAACAATATAAGCCTTTCCAAGTTCGTAACCTCACTAAATTCGCTAACGCACTTCATTTTTCTTATCAAACCTGAAAAACAGGGTTCATAGCACATAAGCCCCAATTTCGAACCCCCTTCGAAAAGCTCATAATTAACTTAAACAAGCAATCCCTCATGGTTTCCTTGCAATTTAATATACACCAATCCCCATACAAGCTTTAAATTTAACTCAAACAAGATAGAAATCACATACCTTAAAAACCCCTTTAAGAACTTCATATCGCCAAATTCGAATTACAAAGTGTTTTCTCAAAAAACTCTTTCACGCTACTTGGGGGACCCAATATACTAGGCTTGTAGCGTCAAAATAGTCAAAAGATAAAAAAAATGAATTATGGTTGCTACTTACTGTAGCAACCCGAGAGCTCTCACTTGAGCTTGAGGAGTGTGTTTTTTTTCGAAGTGTTAAATCCTCTTCTTGTTGAAGACCAAAGGAGCATATACATGTATATATTAATTTCCTCAAGGCCCCACCCCATAGACTTGCTCCAATCAAATTAAAACACAACTTAAGTGGACCCAACTTAATTAAATAACTCTTTTTTTTCTTTTTTTGATAAGAAGACAATTAAATAAGAATTTTGAAGAAGCCTTATGCACACATGTGTGATATATATATATATATATATATATATATATATATATATATATATATATATATGAAATATTTCAACTTGAGTTCTCAAACTTTTTAAAATTACACTTAAGTTCTAAATTTTCTAAAAATTACAACATTGGTCCCAAATTTCGCAATGGTTCCAATACACCGCAATACGGGTTCTAACACTTAGGATCCCTGTCTACGTTTGAAGTGCTCCTTTCACTTCGGAGCAACTTTTGGTATATTTACACTTATTTTCTCTGGTTTGCATTTATATACATATTCGAGGGTATGACGGGGGCCCCTGTCCCGTCCTATAATTCAGTCTGTTTGTATAGAGGTCTGTGGACTCTTGTGAGTGTGGGACATGTCAGTTTGTATATTATGTACATATGTTGGGCGGTTTAACCGCAGCGGTGACCTTGTCGGCCCGCAAGTATATATTTATGCTTGTACTGTATGCTGGGATGTTTCTGTATGCAGGTGGGTAGTCAGTAAAACAGAGGAAACTCTGCCGAAATTTCTTGAAATGAGTCAGTTGTTATAATTAGATTCTGGTTTAGTAGTTGTGTCTGAGTGCCCCAATCGGGTACTAGTCACGACCCATAGGTTAGGTCGTGACACTATCTATCTATACCTATACTATATTAAAAGTGTGAAGGTCCTTAGAAATGTTAATTGAACTTTTTGTCCTTCATTAAAAGTCTCTGCTTTACACAAAATCGTTTTTTCACTTCTTTCTTTAAATTATTAGTTAATTTATCTTTATGATATATAAGGAGTCCTAAAATATATGGAGTCCTAAAATATAAAAAAAAATCCTAATACATTAAAAGTTCTTGCAATAAACAAATATATTCCAATTATTATTTCACTATCTTTATTATATTTTTATATTTAATTTTCACTATAATATGTATATCAGTATATGTATCAATATGGAAAGGGTTTAATTTTAACTATATATATATATACTAGTTTAGTGTACGTGCGTTGCACGTGTGTGTTACGTTAATATTATTAAATTGAATACTATAAATATTTGAAAATTCATAATATTGTCATAAAAGTTTATATATATTTTTATTTATTCATCCGATGTTTAAAATTTGCATTGAAGTCCAACTAATTCAAATTCAGACTTGACAGACCTCATTCGGGAATAACGCTCTCTATTAAATTATTTTTTCATACCTAGCCTACACAATTATAAGTAAATGGAACAATAATGGATACTCTAAACATACATTTAAATATAATGTAAATGGTATATTTTATCAATAACTTGTATAGTTTTATTTGTTTTATTCGGAATCAAATTATGGGTACCTTTTTGTGTCATGTGTTTAATAAATAACATCCTGAATATAGAGTAAATCATTAATAACTCCTTGTAATTAAATAAAAACAAATATTGTAGAATCCATTTAAATTAAAAACCATACATAAATCAAGATTAATAATTAATATTAAATGTTATGCCAATCGAACGTACTTATTGTTTAAAAGAATAAAAACGTAAACAATATACAACTATCTATAATCCAAAAATATTTGAACTTCTATTTATTAGATGACAAAACACAATTAATCCTTTTCAAGTTTGATTCTTTTATGAATCGTTGATTCATTAGTTTCATCTTCAAGTTGTTTGGTCTTTCTCATTGTTGTCATTGAATTTATTTCTTCATCTTCTATGACAGTTGCATTGGCCTTTTTAACTTCTTGTACTTCGTTTGCAGTAAATGAAAATAATAATAATAATATATGAATTTATAACATAAAAAAACAATAAGATGAAAAAGTATTACTTACTTGAGATATTACTTACGTGAATAGATGAAAATGTTAGAAATAAAATAATAGAAATTTTTAAATAACAAAAATTTATTAGACTAAACCAACTAAACAAAAGCCAGAATATAATTCCAATGAAGCAAATTAAGCTGACATAACAATTAATATCATTTTCTTTAAATGCAAAAAGTGAAAAAAAGGAAAAAAAATATGAAACAAAGAAAGTGAGCGTATAATATAAGTAAACCTAATAATCAAATGAGAAAAACCGTAAAATAAAATCCACCACCACTTAGCACAAATCGATGAAGGGAGTGAATGAATCAAAAGTTGAAACTGAAGTATTTTTATAGAAGTAAAAAAATCATAAATCAAAAATGAAAATAAAATAATATTTTATTATATTTAGAACAAAACTTTTCATCATACAATTAGGAGGATTCATGGAGAAATTAGAAGAACTTTTATTTATTTTCAAATAATTAATACATTTTTTCCTATTCAAAGTGGGAAACTTGTATTACCTTAAAGGAAAAAAAAAAGAAAAAAATAAAATAAACCAAACCGTACTCCCTCAAAAAAAGGAAAACTTTCCTGAAGTTTTTCCCCTTAATTTTTTTTTCTTTTTCACACGTGCTGTTCCTTTTAATTTTTTTTCTTTTCGACTAATTTCCTATTACACCAAGTCCATTTTAGTTGAAAAAAGATTCTTTATGTAGAGATTTTTCTTTATTTAATTTTTTCATTAATTTTTTTTGACTGGATGTATTTTCCCTTTTTTTTTGACTAATTTCCTTTTACACCAATATATTTTAGTTGGAAAAGGATTCTTTGTGTAGAGATTTTTCTTTATTTAATTTTATTTATATTTAATATTATTAAAATAATAATTCTAAAAAAATGGTGAAAAGATGATTTTGTCTAAAGATGAATCTTTTAATGATGGACAAAAAGTTCAAACAACATTATTAAGGACCTTCACACTTTTAATATAGTATAGATATATATTAGGCTTACAACAGGGATATTTTTGGTCCCAAAATATAACAGAGGATATAAGTTGCCTATTTCGCATAGATCAAGGGCAATTTTGATGTTTTTTTGTATTTTTTATATAAACAAATAAAAAAAATTAGGTTATTATGTTTTAAGTGAAGAGGTATTAAAGATAAAAGAGAAAAAAATCAAATTATTGTCCAATCAAAGCAAAATATAATGCTCCTTTTATTTGCCCTACTTTCTTTTTACGGTCGATATAAAAAAGAATGTCTCTTTTTTAGAGTTTTTTCGTTTTAACTTTTCACATGACTTATTTAAGGTCAAAAGATTCAAAAGTCCTTTTAAACTTGATGTCAAATGAAAATAGGACTTCAAAAATTCAAGCGGAAGGAGTAATATTGAAGAAGAGATATATATGAAAGAAGAATGTAGATACATTTCTCTTATTCTAAGTGTATTTTTTTATATCTTCTAATTGGGCTAAAAGTGCTCTATTTATAAGAGTATCAGTGCGTGTTTGGCAATAAACTGAAATATTTTTTTCACTTTTTTTGAATTATTGAAGTTAGACTTGGAGTTGTGTTTAACCATACTTTTTATGAAGATTAGTTAGAATTTAAAAGTATTTTTTCTAAATGTGGTTTATATACTCAATTTACAAACTAATAAAATCGATGGCTTGACTATTTTACGTAAATTTATATAATCAAATTTGTTCTAAAAATATATATCTCCAAATAGATAGTCACATAATGGTATATATTAAATCTAATATCTGAACTACTATATGTTATTACAAATATTCCCACATATGAGTAAAAGAGATACATGGAATGTATAGAACAGAAAAGTAAATGAAACATTACATTCATTCATCTCTTTCATAATACTTCCAAAATTATACTCATTTTAAAATACTAGTCTCTAGGAACGTACGTGATAGTCAAGGGTAGGGGTGGGTGAATTGAAATTTATTTGGTTGTTGACTGAGTTTGATGAGTAGTCGGCTTAGCAAATGATAGAAAAATAAAGGCAGAAAGTAAAAGTAGACACAACGATGTATACTGGTTCGGAACACGAATGTGGTACCTACTTCTAGTCTCTTTGGGTCAGTAAGGGTTCCTTTAAGGTTCAAGTGATAGGGTATTTACCAGTTGTATTTTTCTCTCAATCTAATGCGCAGATCCGAAATTTCTAACTCCTCTCAAGAAAGCCTAGTCTAGAAAATCTCAATTTTTTTCTCTCTTTCTTTACAATTATTCACAGTCAGAGTACAATGCTTTATAGAGTAGAATAGTAGAGTTTTCAGCCTAGATTATTTTTCTCAAAAGTACAAAACTACTATGTCTAAGAAAGAGGGCTAATATAGGAGGCTTCCAACGAAACTAGTCGTTGGTGATTACATGACCCAAGGGAATTCTTCCAATCAAGGATGTTAGGGGAATCCTTGGTTGGGGATACATCCATCTAGATTTGATGCCTTTTCCTTCTTCAGCTCTCTGGATTGGATGCCTTTCCTTCTTCAACTGTTCAATCTTCTCTTGATTGATTATCTTTCCTTCAGTGATACTTCAACATAATCTTCTTATCTAGATTGGATCTCTTTCCTTTTGTCAGTGCTTTAGTATATTCTCCTTACTTAAAGATATGTGATTTGACTTTTTTTCCTTTAAGGCTGGATTCTTTCATTAAGACTCTCAGCCCTCCTTTTGAAGTAATTGCTCCAAGAGTATCCATTTTCCTCTTTCCTTTTTGATTGTCCTGCAAATGAAATTATCAAAATTGATTAAATGCTAACAATCTCCCCCTTTTTGATAATGATATTTAGGTTGCTATATGGATACTTCCTTGTTGATTAGTTGGCTCCCCATATCTTTGAGCTTCTTGGGATTCTGAGGAGGCTCCCCTTATCTTTGTTAGTCCTGGTCAACTTAGTCGACTCCCTATGTCCTTGTACTTGTTTTCTTAGATAGAGCATAGCAATCCAAACATAGTGCATGCAATGCAATGCAAATAGTGTGACAAACAACAAACAACAAATAGCAATATATATATATAATAGTAACAATTATATAGCAGCAAATAGTTTTCTCCACTTTGGGGGAATAAAAAAGGAGATATTAGTGCAAACATACAAAAAAACATCTCAAGGGTAGAGAAGGAGTCTGGGGGATAGATAACCCCAATATTACAGAGCCAAAAAATAATTGTCTCAACAGGAGAAGGAAAATATCAGCGGTGACCTAGAAAATACTTTAGGGTGTTGAGTATGTTTTGGCGAAAGGAGTCATAGGACTTCTCGGAGTCCTTAGAGAAGGCATAGTAGGCATTCTGGACGGAGACAACAAGTTCATTGTTAGACGAATTGACTCCTGAGTTCAGAGAGTCAACCTGCTTGATGAGCTTGTTCATGGATCACAAGCCTTCCTTCTTGAGGTCCATCCGTAGCTTCCCTAAATAATGCTCGAGTCCTTACTGAGCCATAGAATCTTGACCAGAGTTGCTACATATCCTATACGGAGTTGGTTATAGAAAGGAGAGAAACCTTAATATCATCTACCTCTTTAATGAGCACAACAACCAAGTCTGCAGAGATCCTGGTCGACTTAGGAAGTGTTGGAATATCCTCTCTAAAGCATTTAAGAGAAATTCAAGAGAGGGAGAAGGATTCGAACCTACGACCAATCGGTTAACAGCCGACTGCTCTCTTCAACTTTCACTTTGACCAAATCCTTTTTATGCCACTTATTGTCAACCAAAGTGTATCCTATGCTAGCAAAGTTCCGAGAATCATAAGTGGCGAATACTTCTGTTGCATTGAAGCCAGAGAGAGCCACTTGAGATTCACTTAGTATCCGAGATATAAGCAAACCATAAGGAAGATTGGCAATAGGGTTGGAATCTTTAGCACTTTCGAACTTGTACTATTTAATCCAATCGGCCCAGTTGATGCGGTACTTTTTGAAAAGACAGTACAGAATGAATACATCCCTATTGGAGATGCTGCTGAGTGAGCCTTTCCTTAGAACCAGAGTAGTAGCAACAATTTGGGCCAGAATGTAATGTTCAAAGCAGAGAGAAAGGGGCCCAAAGTCAGAGGACTCGAGATGTTCCTCAGAGATGAAGGCGTTAGCTTCTTCTAAAGGTACCTCAAAATCATTCGGCTAATTTTCATCCATGTAAAGGACATCACCAGAGAATTCACGTCCAAAAATATCCTTGAAGAGTCGTCTGTTAATAATAATATGCACCCCTAGGACAAGAGTTTCTAGGTCATCACTTTGTCCAGCCTAATGGAGATTAGCATAGAACATCTGAACCGCCTCTTCATAGTATTTTGTCCCAAGAAGTCTCAGAAGCAAAGAAAATTTTTGAGCCCACAAAAATATATTGACCTTGTAGTGGGAGTCTTTGAGTTGCTCGAGGTTAACCACACAACTAAAAACCACTGGCCTCTTTTTGAAAGTTTCAAACTTGGCCTTGGAGGCAGCATCCCAGAACTTATGAATTTTGTCTTTGCCTAGAGGATCAGGAGGAAAAGAATGGTTTTTTAGGGTTTTTCTTCTTAAGAGACGACTTCTTTCTAGAATATTTATGAATGGAGGACTTAGTTTTGGTGGAATCAGAGGAGATGAAGTTAATTTCTAGAGAAGAGCTGTTCTCTGGACGTTTTTAAGGGGGAAGGTTCTGCTGCAGGTCATAGTGACAAAGAAGAGAGAGAAAGAGAGGGATAAACAAAAAGAGTGAAAGAGGAAGATGAGAAGATAGAAGGAGAGAGGGAGGATAAATAAAGAGTGAAGTCACATGAATGAACGTGTGATAATGATGAGGTAGGGAAGTGTAAGAGTTCGACTGACAAAAAGGCACAGTCAGAGGATAATGATGAGGAATAAGTGGAGGGGAGATAAAAGAGAAAGGAAAGAAAATCACTTCAATTAATGAGCAATAAATGCAGGATATTTTTTAGGGGAAAATGGAAAATAACAACAAAAAAGGAAAAATAGATTATAAAAGAAATTTAATGGGGAAAAGGAATAATGTTTAATTTTTCTTGTAGATATAAAAATCTTTCTTCATGCAAAGGTTTTTAAAAATATTAGTGAGATGATTTTAAGTTTTGATAAAATCTATTATAAAATCATCTTTCTCAACATGATCACAAATAAAATGATGCTCGATGTTAATGTGCTTAGCTCTAGAGTGATGCACAGTATATTTAGATAAATTAATTGCACTCGTATTATCATAGAAAATAGGAGCTTGTTTTATTATCAACTTGAAATCTTCAAGTTGAAGTATGATCCAAAGCAATTGAGTACTATACCTTCCTATGGCCATATATTCTGATTCAGTCATTGATTGGGCAACCGAGGTCTATTTTTTGCTTTGCCAAGGTATGAGTGATTTGCCTAGTAGCTGGCATGAACTAATAGTGCTCTTTCTATCAACTTTGTCACCTACAAAGTTTGCATCTAAGTAACTAGTTAGAGAAAAGGTAGCATAGTTTGGATACCATAGGCCCAAATTTGTGTTCTGATGAGGTAACAAATTATTCTCTTCACAATGGTCAGACGGGACTCCTTGGGAGTCAGCTAGAACCTTGCACATTTGCACACACTAAACATGATATCAGGTCGACTCAGAGTATTATAAAGTAGAGATCCAATCATGCACCGATATATTTTTTCATCAACACTTTTCCCATCTTGATTTGATTCAAGGCAGGTGGAAGGGCTCATTGGAGTTCTGTAGGCCTTTCCATGATCCAGTCTAAACCATTTGATCAGCTTTTTGGCATATTTACTTTGGCAGATAAAGATGTCTTTGTCATTTTGTTTTATTTGAAGCCTCAGAAAGAAAGTAAGCTCCCCCATGAGGCTTATTTTGAACTCTTCCTTCATAAGCTTAGCAAAATTCTCACACAAAGAGATGTTAGGACTACCAAAAGTAATGTCATCGATGAAAATTTGAACAATAAGCAAATTCAAATTAATTTTTTGGACAAAAAAATGGTGTCAATGTTTCCCTTTTAAAATCATTTTCAAGAAAAAAGTTACTAAGATGTTCATACCAAGCCTTTGGGGCTTGCTTCAGTCCATAAAGAGCTTTCGATAGTTGAAAAACATGATTTAGAAAAGATGGATCTTCAAAACCAGGGGGTTGTTTGACGAAAACCTTTTCTTTAATGAAGCTATTTAAAAAAACACTTTTGACATCCATTTGAAAGAGTTTGAAGTGATAAAAGGAGGCATAAGCAAGTAGGATATGAATAAATTCTAACCTTGCTACCAGAGCAAATGTTTCATCATAGTCTATACCTTCTTGCAGAGAATAGCCTTGGGCTACCAACCTGTCCTTGTTTCTGACAATGTTTTCGTCTTCGTCCATTTTATTTCGAAAGACCCATTTTGTTCCAATGATAGAGCAATCAAATGGTCTTTCAATAAGAGTCCATACTTGATTTAGGTCAAATTGTTCAATCTCTTCTTTCGTGGCCTTTATCCAGCAATCATCTTTGAGTACTTCATCAACTTTCTTTGGTTCCAGTTGAGAAACTAGGGCAACTGAGGCTTGTTTTCTTAAAGATGCCCTGGTTTGCATTCTGTCTGGTGTGTTTCAAATGATGAAATCATTTGGATAGCTTGCGCTATGTCTCTATTCTCTTGGAACCACAATCTTTTTTGGTAGCGCAAAAGAGTTCTCAAGACAGGGAGTCGACTCCTCTATCTGATCAGTGTTAGTAGAGGAAGGGTTTGAAGTATTTTGAACAGGAGAATCATCCTCAGGGAGCTGCATGCTTAGGTTAGAGTCATCAAAAACAATATATACAACTTCTTCAACACTGAGAGTGCGCTTATTAAAAACTCTAAAAGCACGGCTAGAGAGATAGTAACCAAGAAATATTCTTATGTTAAAATAGATGTTTTAACATATTTGTATGAACTCTTAAAATTGATATTCTTATCCATTTTGACCATATTTGTATGAGCTTTTAAAATTGATCAACCCATATTTACTCATTTAGAAAATATGAGTGATCCATTAAAATAAATGAGTAAAATAGGTTCCTTTTATCTTATATGGATTGAAATTGCCACCCCTAATCATAATCTCCTACTTTTGCGCTATAGAGAGCTCGCTCCAAGTAAAACCTATTTTAAATTCGAATCGTGATGGATGGAAGTGAAGGGGTTTGTAGAGAAAATTATAAAATGGTGGATATTCTTTTTGGTCACTGGTAAAACTTCCTATATGCTAGCAACAAAGCTAAAGATGTTAAAAGGAAAACTAAAGAAATGGGGGCTTGAAAATAGAGGCAATTGAAAACACGTGAAGGAAAACATTTTAACTCTGATATCTGATCAAGAAGAAATACAGGAACAAAGACCTATGAATAAGGATAAGTATCACGACCCAAGCTAGATTCTAGGTGTGACATGGTAATTCAAACCTCGAAGGACCCCAACCAAGCCATCTTAGCATATCAATAAGCGTACATAAGGTAGGGAGCATCAACATAAATCTACAATAGGTGAAAGGTAAAGCTCAATTAAAATAGTTCCACAGGAAAGAAGCAACTATGAGCCAAAAGGATAGACTCTATACATCCAATATACCTCTACTAGAACTAACATAGGTGGGGGCATAGAACATGTTTCTAGCTCACCCTAAACATGAAAGAAAAACACCTTAAAGCAACAATATAATAAAAGATAGCAAGAAATAGAGTAGGATAGGCTCACCCTCAAAGAAGAGGACCCACCACTAAATCTTCAAATTAAACTCCGAGCTAGCCACAAGAATGAGAAGTAGGATGAAAGTCCTCCCCCACATTATTTAATATGTGTTAGAACGTGTAAAATACTAAGTATGTGAGCAATCAATAGATGATATAACATGTTACACAATTGATCAAGTAAATAGTAAGATAAGAGAGTTATTTGAAGGCATATGTAAACATGAGAATGGCCAATGCATAAAGAAGTAATAATGGGAACCACTTAAGAACATGAACCATATGTATTCAATGTTGTATCACAAGGAAACATACATATGTGAGATAGCAACCATAATTGACAAGAACACTATGCGAGTTGTTACATGAAATTCTAATATTAAGCCATATGTCAAAAAAATAGGAGTCTACTTGCCAAGGTAAACTCTATCTCGCTAAGCGAGTGCCATGAATATGTGCTATAGGTGAATTCACTATCTAGGCCATATTGGCAAATAATCTTACAACAAAAAACATAGTTATAAGAGTACATATCACCATTAAGGCCACGTTAGGTCAGGTCCCTGATCACGCTCAAACAATATATCTCACTTTGAGGATAGAGCGATCGTTGTCAATTATAAAACCTAACCATAGGTTAGGGTTGAATCCCAAGGGAATATGGGGTTTTGCCGCTTGATTCACCAACAATTATTTCAAGGATCAAATTAACTCTATTCTTAATGCGGGGAGGGGGGGTTGAAGTGAAACTATACTAAGAAAATATAGAGATAATCAAATTTGGAGAACAACTTGGGAAGTTGTGTTCCCCATGATTCACTAAGTCAAATACCTCAGATAATACCACCTAAATTAAGACATTTCATGCAGAATGATGATCACGCTCAAACACTACCTCTCACTTGGAGGATAAAGTGATCATTCTCAAATATAAAACCTAACCATAGGTTAGGATTAAATCCCAAGGAAATATGGTGTTTTGCCGCCTTGATTCACCAACAATCATTTCAAGCATTAAATAACTCTATTATCTAGAATTGGGGGGGGGGGTTGTAATGATTTGTAAGAAAATAAGACTATACTAACAAAGCAAAGAGATAATCAAATTGGAGAGCAACTTGGGAAATTTGCTCCCCATGATTCACTAACTCAAACACCCCGGATAACACAACTTCAATTAGGATATTGCATGCAGGATGGTAACTTAGGTTCTTCCAACCTTATTCTGAAGGAGAAGGTCAAATTTCACTATGGTGCTTGGCCGGCTACCATAGTCTACCAAACTAACCATTACCTATTGTCCTAGTCAACCTCTCCTTGGCCGGGTTTGGTTGATTAGATGAGAAAACATCAATCGAATCCTATCATCCATTTCCTTTCGCTATTCATCACTACCTTGATCGAGATCATGCTACTAGGCGAGATTTAATGTTGGCCACCATCAAACAATAAGAAAAATGAAGGACAATGGATAATACATGCAAATACCCAACTCAAGAAACGCAAATAATCTGAGTTTTTCAAGCTAGCTACTCATGGTTCCCAGAACCCCAAGTTGTGAGTTTAGCTACTCATGGCTTGGACACACAAATCAAAAATGGAATAAGAGACATAGAAGATTTCTTACCCAAGAAAAAATAAAGAACAAGGAAACCCTTTTTGCAATTGGAATCACATGCTTTAATGATGAAATTAATTTACAAGTGATTTCAAATCTCCAAAGTAAAACCTTAATTTTCTACTCTCAAAACTCTCTAAAATCTAAGTGTTGTACTAAGAAAAAAAATGAAAAGCTCTCTTCTAAAACCCTAACATATACTATTTATACTATTTACAAAAAGGTCCTTAAAATAATTAGAAAATCTGGTCGGCAGCTACTATGGATTGTAGCTATGGCTCGTAGGGGGACCTACGAGCTGTAATCGAGCTTTCATGGTTAGCACTTTGCATTTTGGACTTCACTGCTATGATCCACCTCTACGAGTCGTAGTCTGGTATATGATTCATAGTGCCTTTTAATAGTCCACCCTTGTATTTTTTGGTCAAATTTAAATCAACACCGTTAATTGCTACGGGACCTACTTCTACGAATAATAGTGAGAACTATGACCCATACCCTGAGCTTGTACAGCTGAACTTCAAATTCTCAAATTTTGGTTTTGAAAATTATTAATTGCTATGATCATCCCCTATGACTCGTAGCTTAGGCTACGACTCATAGTGGGTCTTGTAGATCCTCAAAAAATCAAAAAAAATCTATAATTTTTCCCAAAATTAGGTCAACCTGTATTTTTTGCAAAAATAAACACAAAAACACATAAAAATCATAAAAAGTCGCATTGAAAACACACAATCCTTTATTTTAGGCACCAAATATGCTGTATTTTGATAGCACATCAGATGGTAACTTAAGTTCTTCTAACCTTTGGGCAAAGGTGAAGGTCAAATTTCATTACGACGCTTAGTTGGCTACCATAATGTGCCAACCAACCGTTACCTATTGTCCCAGTCAACCTCTCCTTGGCCATATTTGGTTGATTAGACGAAAACACATCAATCGAATTCTGTTACCCATTTGCTTTTCCTATTCATCACTACCTTGATCGGGATCATGACACTAGGCGAGGTTTAATGTTATCCACCATTAAAAAATAAGAAAAATGAAGAAAAATGAACAATACATGCAAATACCCAATTTAAGAGGTGCAAATAATTCAGGTTATTAAGCTAGCTACTCATGGTTCCTATAACCCCAAGTTGTGGGGGTTTAGCTACTCATAACTTGGGTAAGAAAACAAATAATGAATGAAATAAACATAGTTGAGAAATTATCCAAGAAGAATGAAGAACAATAAAACCACCTTTGAATTTGGATTCATAAGCTTGAATGATGAAATTAATCTACAAGTGATTCCAATCTCCAAATTTTGAGTCTCAAAGTAAAACCCTAATTTTCTACTCTAAAATGCTCTCTAAAATACAGGTTGACCTCCCTAAAATATAGGTTGTCTTCCCTTAGTCCTTATTTTCAAGCTTTCTGGGTATTTTCTCTTCATTTTTTAGCTTGCCTTATTTTCAAACTTGTTTTGCTTTTTCTCAACTCATACTAAGGCATCTTTTTCTCTATTTCTCTTACTCGGTACATGGCTCTCTACTCTTTCTCTTATTCCCAACTCACCATCTCATTTTTGCTTATTATACCACAATATAAGCCATCCTCAACTTAGGGTTTTAGCTTGAGGTGAAGTACACAACATCCAATCCCTAAACCAGGGCCACTTTTGATAGCCACCCTTAACTTAGGCTTTTTGCCTCAATCAAGGTTCACAATGTTCAAGGATAGACCAGGGCCAATATCAAGGTATTTCACTAGATAAGGTTAGGTAGCTAGGTATTAAGCACGAAAAAAGTACATGTAAGGCTCAAATATTTGGAACAAGGGATAAACTCTTTCATTTGGTGGGTCATTTAAGCAAAAGTGGACTAAATGAAAGAACAAGGGTCTAAGATCCCTTCCTAAACCATATAATCTCTAGTCCAACTCAAAGTAATAGGGAAAGTTTTGAATCAGTACACAATGCATGAACATAATAAAATTAGCTCACACGCACATGACATTGCATACATAGCCAATATAAACTCACAGATCATACTTCAAGCATCAACTTGCCATCACTTAGTCAGAATAAACATTGCCAAACCATTCAAAGATGCATGATCACAAAATAACTACTAATCAACAAAAGTTTTCAAGGGTACCAATTTTTCAAAAATTTTATAAACCATCAAAAGAATGTACATGCCAAGAGTTTAATTACCATATACCACAAAAATTATTTACAACATCTAAAATGTTATGGTTCAACATAAAAATAAAAATCCACGAGGCAAGAAAATCTCAAGATATAAAAAATTGGGATAGTTATGGACTAAAGGCTACTTAGACTTCACCCTAGTCCATAAGTACCCACACCCCTTAAAAAATATGTACATTCACAATGTACAATAACAAAAACAAAATAAGCATATGTGTCAAAAGTCAAATATCAAATGGTGCCTAACCATTAGTATCTGGCTGTCCATGAGCATCTCCCTTCTTGGGGGTAGTCTATGCTGTAGCCATGCTAGATGAGCCAATTCCCTACACTCGATCAAGCTCCTAGGCTCTCCTCAACTCCTATTTTTCTCTCAACTCTCTCAAGACAAATCTAAGTGCATCCTTTATTACTTCCTCATCAGCTATATCTGAGGTCTTCTCACACTTGTTCCCCTCCTCTGCATCAGCTTTCTCCATAGGTCTCTTCCCAGGAGCACGTGGTGGATCGTCTGAGAACATATCAAATAATGGCTCTTCCTCAAGTGTCTGCTCAAGAACTGTGATCGGGGCCGCTAATGATGTAATTAAGTCAGCCTTGAACTTTATCAACTTTTGATGAAAGGCTGACAAATCTACAGGCCGGGCCTTAGCAAATCTCTTCTGAACTCTCTTCTCGAAGGCATCAACTCGGGCATCCACTGTAGTAATACGATGATCAATTACTAAAGTAGTGAATGCATTATATCTATCTTCTGACGCCTGAACTATCTGCTGGACCCATGGCTTAATCTGCCTTGTGAGTTGAGCAAATTAAGCCTTAGCCCATGATACTCTCTGAACCATGGCCTGAAAAGCAATAGCAGACATGATGTATATGGAAAGAATCTGTGATGTGGATGGTTCTGGTGCAGGTGTGCTTGTAATGGGACCTATCTTAGTATCGACAGCCGTAGGCTGTTATGGTCCCTCCTCAGTAGTAGTAGCAGCTAGAGTAGAAGTGGCGGCAGTCGTCGAATCCTCTGCTGTGGCTTAGGCATGAATGTCTTGGGCATGAGAGGCTGTGCCCGGTGGAGTGCCACAAGGTTGTCATCAGCCTTGAGTAGGCTAGGATTAATAGTGTGTAGGGTCACAACCATGGGATCTACATGAAGCGATACCTCCACCTTCACTTAGATGCAGAGTCTATAAATCAACACTAGAAATAGCATGCACGTGTTCTTCCTGAGTGCCGACTCATGTATCTGCTCTGCTATGAGTTGGGCTTAACCAATATCACAACCAACCAGGATGCTAGGTAACTAAACATCTTAGTCCAATGTAATAATTATCTGTGAAAGTGGGTCGGATGCAAGGCTTGATAATAGCCAACCAAACTTGGCAGGAAAGGAAAGAGAAGACTTCATGATCGGGTTGGAATATGTCGTGATCTAGGTAGGCTCTGGACCACATTCAGCTATCTAACTAGCAACCCATCTCAAGAGCTTTGTCCGCTGATCCACACTCTTAGAAATGAAAGCCTGTCTAATCTAGTAAAATCGCTGATCGAACTCAACTGTGGTCTCTGGTGCTCTATATGTAGGCCCAAATGACATACGATGGATCATCTTCTCTGAGATATCAATCCGTCGGCCTCTAACCAAAACCTCTCTCAATTTGGGCTGATTGAGAGTCTTCTTCCCCTTAAGAAGCTCCTGTAGGATGGTTGCCGCATAAGCTGCGTTAAACTCCTGTACTATGAGCAGGGAGTATTCACCTAGCTTGTACGTCAACCATCTGAGCCCATGTAGTCTGATCTCGACCTCTAGCACTGGGATATGACTCAGGCCTATATCCACCAACCAGGGCTCATTGTAGAAAGATCAAACTGGTTCACCCTGCCCCTTTGGCTCTAACCCCTCGCCAAAAATCTTCTTCATACCCTCTACATCCCATCTATGATAATATGGACCTATAGCAGAAATAGATAGGGCCACAGAGGTCTGGGTTGCCCCTCCGTCTTGGGGAACCTCCTCTGAATCAGACTCCGAACTAGAAGAAGTCATCTTTATCGAACTCCCCTAAGACCTATTACCATGTCCCTCCTCATCAGACTGGGAGGAACCAACGTCTTAAGCCTGGAGTTACCCTAGTCTGAGGCACCTGTGCCTCAGGGTTAATCCAGACGTAGTGGATCTCATTCGATCCACTTGACTATTCATTCTCGGACTCTTTGCCCCCAATCTTGTATTTATAATCCTTTTTGCTATTCGTTTAGTCTTGGGGGCCATATCACCTAAAAATAGCACCAAACAACATGATCAGCCCTAAAACACTTAAGACAAAATAAAGCAACAACAAAAGAAAAACAAAAGAAAAACTAAAGAAGAATCAACACTGCATTAGCTGTAGGTGGTGGGTACGAGACCCTGGTACGACTTGTAGTGGAGACTACAGGTCATCTTGTGGCCTCATAGTCCACAAGTGCATAAAAATTTTGCATACTAAAACTAGGTATGATACACAGTTACGACTCATAGTCATGACTATGAGTCGTAGGCAGGTCTTAAAAAAGATTTTGGTTTACAAAATTCAACATAGGCTTAAGTCTAGGAGACCCTACTACGGTTCTAGGAGGGACTACGACCCCTAGGTGGGTTTCATATGGTAAATGTTCAAGGTCCTGAGGTCATTGCTATTCCTTATGAGAGGCAACTATGACTCCTAAACTCTTCTACAAGTCGTAAGAACTCCCTAGCAAGGAATAACGGGTACCTAAGGTACCTATCACTTCACCACATGTACCTCAAAAACCATTCTAATGTAAATAAACAACATAGAAGCAAAATCAATTGATTCTTAAACTAAACACATGACATTCCAACCCCCAACATAGCATCACAATTAAAATCTACCATAACAACAAAGGTATGGTAATATATGAACAATCAAGTATATTTCCCTAACTCGTTCATAATATATTCATGTGACCACTATTTCCAAACAATATACAAGAATCAGTCATCATCATTCAATATCAATTTGGGAATCATATAAATAAGCTTCACAAGATATAGTCAATTTCATGATTCCTACTATGCCAACCAAATCCACACATTATCATGTTCCAACGACACTAACAAATCAATGATCTTTCACAACTTGTTAACAACCACTTGATTCAACAAATAACATGATAACATGATCACCAAGTATACCAGCACAACCAAGTGATTCAACCTAGGGTTTATGTAATCGATTTCAACCAACACAACCCTAATTCTATTTCACATGCACCACACCTACAAATGGTATGCCTTAATCATCACATCACACACATTCAATCAACTCAAAGAAAAGTGATTTTAAGAGTAAAAGTAAACCAAGGGACATACCGTAGGAGTGATTGACGTGAAGCAGAATCAAGAAAAATGAGGGTCTGAACCCTAGTTGCCAGAATATTCATCGGAATAGTGGTGAGGGGGATTGGAATATGGCCAAAAAATGATAGGGGAAGGATTAGGGGATTAGTTTGGGCAAATTAAGGTTAAAATGGGGTCAAAATAATTTTGATCCCTATTTAACCCTCACCGAGTTATGTTTGAAATTCCCCTGAGTCAAGTCTATGAAACTCCAATTATGGGTCATAGCTCTGACTATGACCTGTAGGTCTTGGTCTCATAGGCCACTCAACACTTAGAAAAATTTAGAAATCATACCTGGGCACTATGAACCCTATTTAAGACTCGTAGTAGGGACTACGAGTTGTAAAGTTGGCTCATAGTATGAGTGCCAACTTCAAGTCATCACTGCTATCCTCTACGAGGCATGACTACGAGTCGTAGAGTGAACTACAACTTGTAGGCCTGGTCGTAGAGGCTGCTTCCAATGCCATTTTCTGAACTTTCTCCATTATATCCAAAACCTACATAATTTTCTCAAAGTTCACCATTATACCAATATACAACCAATTCAATGTCTAAAACTAAAAATCAAACCACAATAAAAAAATGCTACCTAAAAATCTACAAATTACTAATAAAATAAAAAATAAACAAAAGTATTTAAAACCTCTTAGGTTACCTCCCAAGTAGCACATTATTTAACGTCATGGCATGACTTGGTCATCTTGAGTCATCAAAATTCCGCAGTAGCCCACACTTCACTTTGAGCTTATTGGGGTGCTTCATAGACTGAAGAATGTCAAAAACCACTTTTGCATCATTTACCCTAAACTTGAGCTGACCCGAGTCCATATCCACCAACGCTCTTCCTGTGGCCAAGAATGGTCTTCCTAGAATAATAGGGACCGCAAAATGGACTTCACAATCAAGAATTACAAAATTGGCCGAGAATATGAACTTATTCACTTTGAATAGCACATCGTAGAGTTTTCTTTTGACTTTTTGATTGTCCTATTCGCCATCAATAACCTCATTCGTGTTAAAGTAGGTGAACCCAAACCAAGCTTTTTAAATATGATAAGAGACATCAAATTTATACTTGCTCCAAAATCACACAATGCTCTTGCAAACTCAACATCGCCGATGGTATAAGGGATGGCAAATGAACCCAGATTATTCTTTTTTTACTAAAGATTTGGTTGTAATAGCTTGCAAACTCAACATCGCCGATGGTATAAGGGATGGTAAATGCATCAGGATCCTCCCTTTTTTTTTTACTAAACTTGTGGTTGTAATGACACTATAATGTTGGAGCTCTTATGAAAGCTCTTGGCTGACTGTGCATTTTTTTTATCACCAAATCTTTCATATATTTAGCATGCCTGGGTATCTTCTCCAGTGCTTCAATAAGGGGAATGTTGATGGACAATTGTTTTAACATGGATAGGAAGTGTTTGAACTAGCCATCCTCTTCCTTTTGCTTAAGCCTTTGGGGAAAAGGAGGGGGAGGCCTTGGGACAGTCTTTTTCTTTTCTTGCTCTTTCACCACTTTATCTCTCACCTTATCGTTAGTCAAACCTTCTTTTTTAACCTCAACTTTGTCATCAACACTCTTTTGACAATCCTCATTCATAACCACTAGCATTGGAGGGTCAATAGTACTCTTTCCACCCCTCGTCATAACTGCCATGCAATGTCCCTCATTCTTAGGGTTTTAGACTATGTTGCTCGGCAAGGTACCCATTTGGCGTTGCTTTAATTGAAGGGACACTTGACCAAATTGTTGTTTGAGTCGCTCGATGGCTACCGAATAAGACTCGATCTTTTGGTTGATACTTGAAATATCCAATTTCATCCCCTTCAAAGTATCATCTTAGTTCTCCGGCTTCTTCAACAATTTGTCAAATATCTCCTCGATTCTTGAATTACTAGATTTGGCTTCACGGTTATGAGAAGGTACATAAGGACTATTTCTATACCTATCTCTTTAGCCCCACTAGGCTTCTAGCACCCGATCTCTCTTAAAATAACCACCACAGTTATCTCTATATGCACCATCTCTGTTATAGGTCTGACCTTGATTTCTAGAACCTTGATGCCAATAGTCTAGATTGGATCCCTGGGCATTGTTTCGAAAACCCATCGCTTGATTGCTAACAAAGAAAACATCCTCATCATAATATGACTCACCATATATAGGCACTTTTGGAAGTTGGTGGACGATCGCATGAACACTTTCTTGAGTTTGCTTCACCACCAAGTCCATACTAGTCTAAAGTTGAGCAAGTTGTTGCATGATCTCATCATTAATATTTGCTTGCTCCGAACTAATACTCACCGCACAAGAGCTCCTTATAGTAGCTCTCTCCCTTTAGCCCTATGCTCCATTGGTCTTTACCACTTGCACCATCCTTTCCGCTATCCTTGTGAATGGTTAATCTAAGAACATATCTCCCCTGATTGTATCGGCACACACTTGACTATTCTCATCAAGAGCCTGATAGAAAATTTTCACTAAGGCATCATCCATGATCTTATAGTCTGAAACCATTCTCAAACATTCGGTGAACCTCTCCAACGTTATGCTAATAGAATCACTCGTCAATTGCTCAAAGTAATTGATTTGGTCCTTAAGTTTGAGCTTTTTGGACCTTGGAAAAATTTGGTGAACCTCTCCTATATTGTGCTAATAGGATGACTCGAAAATTGCTCAAAGTTGTTGATTTGGTCCTTAAGTTTGAGCTTTTTGGACATTGGAAAGTATCACTCTAAGAAGGCTCTTCGCAATTCTGCACAACTGGTGATTGAGCTCTGTGGGAGTTCTGACAACCATATTACTGCATTATCGGTAAGAGATAGAGGGAACACACATAACCCAATAACATCCATAGAAAGATTCTGTGTACCTATCACACTTTTACAAACAAATGCAACATTATGAAGATGACTATGAGGATCTTGAGTAGTTAACCATGCAAATAAACCACGGTTCTGAAGCATTTGGAGCAATCTACTTGATACTATGAACTTAGTGTCTGTCGATAGTGGTTCCAACACTATAGCACCTATGAAATCCATGGCCATCGGGTTCAATTAATATTAATTCTAACCATATGCATTCTCATTTAAATCCCTATGGTGGGGACTATTTTCCCTTGATGGTGGATTCTCCTCTCTACCCACACCATCATCATGTCGATCCATGGCTTCATCAACCACAATATCCATGTTTGCTTGGGCCATTCTCTTTGCAACACGTTGGATCTCAAGATTAATTAAAGCTAAGGGTCCGCCTTGGCTCCTTGTGTTGGGCATACACATAGTATACCCTGCAAAAGAAACTAAACAACAAAGACAAAAACAAAACTAAAATACAAGAGAATTAAGATATCGACACTTCAAAACCTCACCGTATTCCCCAGCAACAACGCCATTAATTTTGATCATGGTCAAACAGTTCCTCTTACTTTGAGATAAAGTGATCGCTGTCAAATATAAAATCTAACCATAGCTTAGGGTCGAATCCCAAGGGAATATAGGGTTTTATCGCATTGATTCACCAACAATCATTTCAAGCATCAAATAACTCTATTCTCAATAAAAGGGGGGGGGGTTGTAATGATATGTAGTAAAGTAAAACTATACTAAGAAAATTTAGAGACAATCAAATTTGGAGAGCAACTTGCGAAGTTGTGTTCCCCATGATTCACGAGCTCAAATACCCTGGATAATACCACTTAAATTAGGACATTGCATGTAGGACGATAACTTAAGTTCTTCTAACCCTTGGGCAAATGTGAAGGTCGAATTTCATATGGTGCTTGGCTGGCTACCATAGTTTCCTAACTAATCATTACCTATTATTCCAGTCAACCTCTCTTTGGTCGAGTTTGGTTGATTAGACGAGGACACATCAATCGAATCTTGTTACCTATTTCCTTTTTCTATTCATCACTACCTTGATCAGGATCATACACTAGGTGGGGTTTAATGTTGGCCACCATTAAATAACAAGTAAAATGAAGGAAAATGGATAATACACGCAAATATCCAATTTAAGAGGTACAAATAATTTGGGATATTAAGCTAGCTACTCATGGTTTCCACAACCCCAAGTTGTAGGATTTAGCTACTCATAACTTGGGCAAGAAAACAAACTATGAATGAAACAAAAATCATTGAGAAATTACCTAAGAAGAATGAAGAACAATAAAACCACCTTTGAATTTGGATTCACATGCTTGAATGATGAAATTAATCTAAAAGTGATTCCAATCTCCAAATTTTGAGATTCAAAGTAAAACCCTAATTTTCTACTCTAAAATCCTCTCTAAAATCTAGGGGTTGTCTCAAGAATTGTGAAAAAGATCTCCCTCAAAAATTGATTCTTAAACCCTAACATATACTATTTATACTATTTATAAAAAGGTCCTTAAAATAATTAGAAAATCTGGTCGGTAGCTACTACGGCTCGTAAGGTGACCTACGAGCAATAATCAGGCTTTTGTGGTCAGCACTTCTCATTTTGGACTTTACTTCTACAATTGATCTCTACGAGTAATAGGTTGGTATATGACTCGTAGTGCCTTCTCGTAGTCCATCCTTGCATTTATTAGTCCAATTTTAATTAACACTGTTAATTCCTACGAGGCCCTCTTCTATGGGTCGTAGTGAGGACTATGACTCATACCTTGAGCTCGTATGGCTGAACTTCAAATTCTCAGATTTTGGTTTTGAAAATTTTTAATTGCTACAATCATCCCCTACGACTTGTAGCTTGGGCTACGACTCGTAGTGGGTCTCGTAGATCCTCAAATTCAACAAAATCTACTACTTTTCTCAAAAATCAGGCCAACCTATATTTTCTACAAAAAAAACACAAACAACAAAAACATACCCAGTGGTTCGCATTAAGAACACACAAAATCCCTTGTTTTAGGCATCAATTGTGCTGTATTTTGACAACACATCAATCCCCACCTTAAAGTCTGCTTAGTGCTAAGCCAAAATCCCATGGAATAGTTATCATAATCATGAGTCATACTTGTCATGGAATTATAAGGTTTGTCATTAATCTTAGTTCATGCTTGCCTTGAGTCATATAACTAAACATGTGGAAAGACAAACAATCTATTTATCCAATTCGTTGAACTTGTTCACCGAATAGCTCATTTCATGTGATTCATGTAAGGTAGGTATAGGTCTTCCATCATTACAAATTCTACCTCTATATAAAATGTCATTGGATCTTAGATCACCCTTTATAATAAATTTGCTCGAAGACTTGTAAATTTATAACCATGAATTGTAGTGATAATTAGGCCAAAGTATGTGTTCATATGAAATTAACTTAAAATCATAAAATTGAATTGAAAATATACATAATTATGTACAATAATATCAAATGAATCAAAATTGAAAGTAACCATATAGATTCTCATGAAACCTAGATTGTATGTAGGAGAAATTGAAAGAAAAATCATTGAAATTATATAATTAATGATAATTCTTACATAATTAAATTAATAATCATAGTATAAAACATAATCATTCAACTAGAACTGAAATTATAAAATTCATACTTGAAATTGATAGGAGAAGTTGAGAATTTGAGGGACTCTATGGATGGAAAGGATCCAAGGATAAAAACTCATGTATCTTGAGTGAATCACTTGAGAAAAATTGAGAATTTGATGGTGGAACTTAAAACCTGGGCTTTGCTCCTCTATGGAGACTTGGAGATGAAGGAACTTGGAAAGAATTTGATAGATTAGATGAAAACTTAGGGATGGGGTGAAGTGATTGTGTAAAATGATTATAAATTAATTAATATGGTCAAAATGACATAGTCTAAAATTTAGAAAGGTAGAAAAAGTAAAATATAACCCTCATTAATTCTTCCTAGACAGGATTTACGAGACTCATGATCATTAATGGAAATCAGAAAAAAACTTTATGCTTCAGGATCTCAACTATGACGCCACTTCTATAGATCATAGAACTTTCTATAGACCATAAACTCCCCTCGTAGAAACTCCCTATACTTAGCCAAATTTGCAGGTGTTCAAGACCCCATCTATGAGCAATATCTAGGACTCCTACAAAATTTTATGAATCATAAAGCCCCTTTATTATCTACCTAGTCTTTCCAATTTTTAAGTATTGAGGCATTCAACGAGCCCCAATCACGATCCATATTTCCTTTTATGAGCTCATCCTATTCGATCGTAATGAAAGTTTTGCAACCCAAATTTTTCCAAGCTTGATCCTACTTTTATGACCTTCAATCTATGAGCCATAGTATCTTTTATAGCTTGCACTCCCTACTCATAGTTTATCAACTTTGTTTTCAAAATTTTACTAAGTACTAGTGCTATTTATGACCCTTAAGGTGCGAGCCGTGGATGGTACTAATACAACTAGTACTAGTAAGTCTTTTTTTGTATTTTCTTCTTTGTTCCGACTCTCCAACTTATGGGGTGTTATAAGATCTGCCTCTTAGAAAATTCTTCCGTGAATGTAATGAAAGCTGCTTGAGTAGAGTAGATTAAATATCTAACAATCCAACATGGACACAATAATGCAATATTAAATGTCAAGATCATGATTTTTTCAATCTTTTGCATAAAATATCACTTAAAATCATTTTCATGAACATGCATGCACGTGATATGACATGGAAAAACAAATATGTAGGATTTTGAGGAATTTTAGATCATGAATAAATAAGCACCTTAGGCTGAAACAGAAGAAAAGAGACAAGGATAACACTTTATCACTTTTGCTTTCGCTTCCCATGTGACACTCTCCACTTTTTGATTCCTCCATAGAACGTTGATGAATGCTACTACTTCATTTCTCAACTTTTTGACTTGCCAGTCTGGGATTTCAGCCAAAACCTCTTCATAGGCCAAACTCTCCTTGACACCCACACTTTCCCATGGTATTATAAAAATAGGATCACTAACACACTTTTTCAACAAGGACATATGGAATACCATATTAACCGAGGCTTACTCCAGTAACAAATATAACTCATAAGTCACTTTTCCAATACGCCTTAGAATCTTATATGAGCTCACATACTAAGGACTAAGCTTTTATTTTTTGCCAAAATATATAAGACCCTTCATGGGTGAAATTTTCAAATAGAACCAATCATCAATATCAAATTCAACATCCCTTCTCCTTATATCCGAAGACTTTTAATGACCTTGGACAACCTTTAATTGTCTCTCATAAGCCTTATATTTTCGATGACATCAAATACCTACAAAGGTCATATTAAGGCTACTTCACCTACTTCAAACCATACCGTGTGTAATACCCCACCTATGAGAAGTATGAAAAGTGTACGAAAATATTCTTTAAAATTTTCTAAAGTGCCAGTTGTTACAAGGGGGTCTACGAGCCGTAAAATATTTCACAGGTTATAGGTGGAGCTCATGGGTTGAAGGTTAGACTTGGTGAAAATGATAATCTCTTAAGTAGGATGTATAACTTATTAGATGGTCCGTAAAATCTTTTACGAGTTGTAGGTCGTATTGTGGAATATGAATTAGAGGAGATTTTTTGAAAGTCTGAAATGTTATTAGATGAGTCCCCTTCTTATGACCTATATAATGGACCATGACCCATATATGAGGTATCGTGGTCCTGTACGGTGAATTTTATATGGGGTATTTCTAACCTTTTTTATTTTGTTAAACCCTTAATAGCCTTACCAAGCCCCTCCATGACCCCTCATGCACTTTCGGTCCCCTCGTCCATCGAGTCGAGTGCAAATGATTTCAATCGCTTAAGTTCTAACATGAGTTCATATATGTGGATACTTTAAATGATCATATCTCTCAACATAAAATGAATTAGATGCTTAGACACCCACCAAATAAAAGCTCTTTGAATTATCTTTCCAATGCAACTAGTTTCACCTCATTCGGAGTTCGAATCAAAAAGTTATAAGCAATTCAGTGAAGCATTGTCAGGATGCCAATTTATACGACCCTCCTTATAGGCCGTGGATTGACTTACGACCTGTAAATGGGCTTTCATGGAAATCATCCATCCTGTTTAAAAAGGGTATTTTTATCCTTTCCTCACACTCTAAGCCCAAGACAACACTATTTTGGCCTTTATTATTCCCCTTATCAACATATACAACCCTAATTCACCCCATTCCCCCCCACTCAAAAACACTCTAAGTCTCAAAACTCTCTCAAGCTCTCTTAAGGCATTCAAGTGTGATGGCAAGGTAGGGTTTTAGGTTTTTCATCTCCAAATTAGATTTCCTCAACCAAAATCACACCAAGGTATGTGGGTTTGATTGTAGGAACCTTCCTTCCCTTAAGTCCTACCATTCTTCTTCTCCAACTACATGAAATTTATGGATCTTTATGGGTATTTTATGAACTTTTGCTTATGATGTTACTATTATACATTCTATGATAGTTTATTTTTATGCATTATCATTAAGTGAAATATCATGTGAAATTTATGGATTTTTGTGAGTGTTGAGGGAGTCTTAACTAGGTATTATTTGATAAGGTGGGTAACTTTGAATGATTTAAAAGAGGGACTTTATTTACACTTCTCGTGTCTTTAAACCTTGGCCCATGCATGATTTGAGCATAAATGCACACCTACCATATTTGACCAAAGATGTATTCTAAACTTCCTATGTGGGTATAGGTCTTATGGTATGATACATGAGCTACTCTTTGATGAATGTTGAGCTATTTCAAATTATGCATGCTATGACTATGATTAAGAAGTCAAGGTTTGTGTAAGATAAATTTCATGTTTCCACGCCCATGTTTGGAAGACGATATATATGATTATGATGGGTTGATTAAGAATGATTCAAACTAATGATTTTACACTATGTGTCTTGAAATATGATCTCTAAATAATGAGGGTCTAATCATGTGCTATGAAAGGTTGTAAAATAATGTTTTAATGAGGAATGAAGGCTGATAAAATGATCTACGTATATGACTGACTTATGAAAGGTCCCCAATGAATGAATGTTGATGGTAGCGGATATCCCATCTAGTTAATGAATAAATGCTGATGGTAGAGGATCTCCCATCTAGTTAATGAATTAATGTTGATGGTAGGGGATCTCCCATTTAAGGTATGATTAAGGAGCTATCCCATGAATTTGACTTTATGATATTAATGAGTTGGGGATTGGATAAACCGCCACCTACATGACTGGAATAATTTTGATGTAATGATTCTGTGACTTCCGATTTCCTACTCCTGTGAGAGTACTATCTAGCACCAAGTGGACTAAAGGAAAATACCCAAGTCCCAAAGCTACATGCTACCATAGGTAAAGGGGTTAAAGATGATTATCCAAATCTATAGGAGGTGAGTACCCTAAAGATGAGTGCTTGAGGTGTGTACCCGAGTCTGAGGGCTTGAGGGGAGTACTTAAGTCCAAGAACTAGAGGCGAGTACTTGGTTCACATAAGGCTTAGTAGATCCACTTAGGCATTAGGAGGTTCACCCTGGTAAGTGACTTCCTTCTTTCTCCCGATGTAAGGGAAACATCAGGACTTCATGGATTAGCTCACAAAGTTTATGTCAGTTATTGTCTCTCTCACTATGTTTTATGATCTCTCTAAAAGCTTATCATATATCTAACTTTTGATATATGGTTTTCTTATACATGCTTATGTTCCCCTCATGTCCCTAAGATGTGCTCTCATGATGACTACAATGGTTCTTTCTTATTATATCCAAATATGTTTGCTACTACGGGTGGTGTATAAAATTTATATAACTCATTGGCTTTCTACTTAGATGATTTACCCATGTATGATTATGGTCCCTTCCCATATATGTATGTTTTGATATATGACTTGATGGATTCCTCATGTATAATTAACCATAGCATTGAGCATGCATGACATATTGAGTTTTTATCTATTGATTATAATTATGCATATTGTCTAATTATGGCTTATGTTCCATGTTGTATTCGCACCTTACGTACTTAGTACATTCTAACGTACTAATGCATACTTTTTACCTACATGATCTAACTATGTATGAACTGGAGCTCCTTTCGATCCTCCTCTTTCACGCGATTAATCGATTCAGTGAAGACTAGCTATTGGTAAGTCCTATATGTTCGGGGACAATATCGATTTACTTTCATGCTTTTATTTGGACTACTATTCTTTTGGATACTATCTTTGAGGGTAAGCTTGGGAGATGTCTTGTCCCCCGTTCCATTCGTATTTAGAGGTGTTGCTGGATACATGGGTTGTATGTTATGAGCTCGACTCTTATTATGTCTATGTATTGTTAGAGTTTTCCTCTTAGTCCCTCATCCTATTTTTGTGGTGAATGTTTGTTATGTTGACAAGATGGAAGTCTCAATTCCCTAAATACTCCCATAGTATGAGTCCAAAGCCCCATTTCCCTTAGAAATTATGTGCTACATGTTTATTGCTCTCTTATGCTTCCTCAAAACCAAGGATGTGCTATGCATGCTTAAGAGGCTTGTTTGGGATCCCTTCATATTTCCACTCGCCGTGTCACTTCTAGGACCTTGGCTTAGGGCGTGACACCACGGAAGACCTACATCTCCTCCCATACAAAGATTCAAGAAGGCTATTTGGATGTTAGCGTAGTAACTATTGTTATATGCAAACTCAGTCAACGATAGGTAATCATATTAATTACCTTTGAAATTAAGCACATATACCCTCAATATATCCTCTAAGATTTGTATTATTCTCTTGGGTTTTCCATCGACTTTGGGGGGTAAAAACCTGTCATGACCTAAGCTAGACCTTAGGTATGACATAACAATTAAGATTTTCAAAGAAACCCCAACCAAGGGCTCTTAGCATATCATGGGCGTTCGTAAGGTACAAGCATCAATAAAACTCGAATAAAAGTAGAAATATGTCTAACTCAAAGAATAAAGAGTAAACGAGGTCAATGAAAGACAACATAAACTCCATACATGTTATCCAACATGCCTCTAAGAAAAGTAGTATAAGCGGGGGCTAAGATATGTCCCTACCTCATCCTCAATAAGTTAATACAAGAAGTAGTCTCATAGCATCAAATTTAAAGCAATAAAGCAAGAGAAACATTAGGCTTACCCTCGAAGCATAAGGACTCACCCTTGGATCTTTAAGCAAATACTGAAACTAGCAGATCATCCATCCCTACATTGTAATATAATGTACGCAAAACATTATATGTTAGTGTGTCTGAATGTATTAAGTATGTGAGTAATGAGTATGTATGTACATAAGTAGTATAGGACATAAGTCATGAGCTGCAAGATCATAATTAGTGAATCATAAACTAGAACATAAGTAAAGCATATAGTCAATGCATCAAATTTTTAATAAAAGAATAAAGGTAAACTTAGTCATTTTGTGGGATATCAACCTTAACCAATATTAAGACTATACGAGCTGCAATATGGAATTTGATGTAACTCCCACATCAATAATGAAGAGACCACTTAATAAAGGTAGACTCTGTGATAGTACAATAGTCAACAGTGAGGAGCTAAATGTGGATCCACTAGCCTAGCCAATAAGGAAATCTATGGTGGTACATAGTTCCATACAAAAATTTACTACCAGGATTCTGTGGCAACCCTCGCGGGAGAATGCCACTTTTATACATTCTAGGCTTACTTACCAATTACCAACATATGAAGAATTTAACACGTGACCTATTAATCATATTTAAGTAATGAATTCATAATAGTTAAAGGTATATGATTTTATTCTGAAGGTTGTGCAATTGATTCTAGCTCAAGTTTTTGGCGTGAGTACCTTGCAAGTAATTTTAACTACTATGTTTCGAGATGTTTATATATTGCCCAAACTGTTGTAGCACGCTAAAAAGTATTACCAATATTAAAATGCAAGGACATAAACTTTACTACTTTCCATTTCATACAATTATCTTAACATAACTAGTATTTTAATATAGAAAAGCTTGACGACTCAAATTTAAATAAAAAAGCCAAAACTTAAAGTTACAACCCATGATTCTATAATTAACATTCGCTTTTCAAATTTATACATACATATGCAATTGGAGAATCATGTACATGTCCCAAAACTACTACAATACATATGTCTAGATACAAATGTGATCTTCTGCATAGCGCCAAAAATTTATCTTCAATGGTCATCCTCAATCATCATCTCGGGTACTCCCTACGATAGAAACAACTATCGCTAAGCATGATGCTTAGTGGTGTAAAAGCTAAAAGCTATGAACCTTAAATCCCTCAATTTACCCTTCTTAAGTCAAAGAGAAACACAATTGGAATATAGTAAATAGACCAAGTAAATAAATACACCAATAGTATGCAGTAGGGAATTTAAAGATCTAAGTATCAAGGGTTCTTGGAACAATTTTAACACGACATTCGAATGAAAAATTTTGCCCAGTATATAAGTCATGCCGTAACACCATCCATAATCAAGTATCAAGAAAGACTGAAGCCCTGTATCGAGAAGGGTAAAAACCCAATTATCAAGAGAACCAAGAACCATATTAAGAGTGACTTTCTAGTTCGTACATAAAATGGACCGTATCCCCTTTTAGGATCAACCAAAAATTCACAATCAAGATGGTTATTGATCTAAACAAGATGCATGCCAATGGTGATAAAGTCACAACCATGAGAAGGACAAATTCCATAAGGATTTCATGTGATTAGGCAATTTGTACAAATAGGCGAATTAAACAAGTTCCTTACAAGTCCCAAAATACATCAACAAAACCACATAAAATGACAAGAACATAGCTGAGATACCAAGATAACATTCAGATATACTAGAACGTAACAAAGGCATAAGAATAAGATTTTACATGAACCTAAACCTTTTAGCATGCAACTGACCCTACTGATTTCAAGTCGTAGATCAGTAAGATATCCGTTTCTTCAATCAATTTCCTTAATATTGTAGAAGAGTGTGAGCACATTAATACTTATTTACATTCTTATTTAACATTCAACACTTTTAATAGGTAGCAACTAACAAGAGATATGCCAAAACTGAGTTCTAATTTTGCAGATCACACTCTTCTGGCAGTTTTACTGCCTTGCAATGCAACTAGATTTTTGATTGGTAAATGGACAAACTAGGCTTTCAAGTCTACATTGCTGTAGGTATATGAATATAGGTTTCAAATGATCAAGAATCACTTCAGAATACTCTATGTGCAAGTATTTATGATCAAAATACTAACAACACACCCCAGGGATTTTTATGTCAAAACTCTGGACAGAACTTGTCCTAACTTGCGTCCACTATTTTGAATCCAAAACTACTAAATTAGGTCCCAACATAAATAATAGAGTTGTAGATATGTGTATTGGGGTTGCAAAGAACTAATAGGCATCACAAATTATAACTTACACATCAAGATGTTATTAAAATACTAACAACAACACATAGAAGGCTTCTAAGACAGAAAACTTGCCAGAACTTTAACTATTTTCAAGCCTTCTTTTGATACCATACAAGAAGATTAAGAATTTTTTATAAACATAAAAGTTATAGGTATTTGAATTAGCTTTTGAATACATATTTACACACTAAAAACATAGCAATATACAATGAGATATTCCACAATTACTACACACTATTCAATTTAAAAAAAGAATTCAATCACTTACAAAATGATAGAGGATTTCTTAACTATGCTCCAATGAACTGATGTATTTCGTGTATTTTTATGAAAAACAAGGATAGTAGAGAGTATAAGTTCTGATAAGGTCAATAAACCAACTTACAGTAGGGGAAAACATATTTTACGTCAAAAGAGTCTTAAGTTAAAAAAGGTCCAATAAGGTGGCTACACTACTTTTGTCTTTTACCTTCCTTATTTATTTGTTGACACATAATAATTATTATCAAGGATTGTTTAACCCGTATAACTATATGTAAGTAAAATAAATTTCATGAAAATGAACCTCTCCCTTATTCCTTTCTGCGACTCAAGAAAACCAATTTCTCTAATGACACAAACTCAAGTCAAAGAGTTGTGAAGTAGGGGTTGAATTCTTCTTTAGAGAATACCCTTTTTAAATGTGACTACATTATTTAGTAGTAAGGGAATTACAACTCTCTCCTCCTTAAGAAATTTTATCTCAAAATTTACTTTGTGCTAGTCTCGAAATAAATGCAGATATTGGGTCCTCATATCTTCTTCCCTCTCCTAGGTGGCATCTTCTCCTGAATGGTTCCTCCAAAGTTCCTTTACTAATGGAAATTTCTTGTTTCTAAGTTCTTTTATTTCCCCATCTTGAATATGAATAGGTTCCTTATCATACGTCAAGTCTTGATTAACCTCAATAGATTCAACTGGTAGGACATGAGAGGGGTTGGAACGATATCTTTTGAGCATTGTCACGTGGAAGACATTATGGATCTTGTCCAATTAAGGTGGTAATGCCAATTTATATGCAATCGGTCGCATGCTTTCAAGTACCTCATAGGGTCCAATAAATCGGGGGCTAAGTTTTCCTTTTTGGCCAAATCTCATAATCTTCTTCCATGGAGATACTTTTAAGAATACCTTATCACCAACTTGATACTCGATATCATGCCTTTTAAGATTAGAGTATGATTTTTGCCTATCCAAAGCGATCTTTAGATGATCTTTGATCACCTTTACCTTGTCTTTTGTCTGCTGCATAATTTCAGGACCAGTAAGTTTTCTTTCACTAAATTCACTCCAACAAAGAGGAGTCTGACATTTTCTTCCATATAAGGCTTCATAAGGAGGCATTCCAATACTCGATTAGTAGCTATTATTGTAAGCAAATTCTACTAGAGCCAAATGTTTATCCCAACTACCCTCAAACTCCATGATACAAGACTATCTGTCTGAAGATGAAATGAGATACTGAAATTTAACTTGGTAGCTAAGGCCTCTTGCAAGTTAGACTAAAATCTAGATGTAAACCTAGGGTCTCTGTTAGAGAAAATAGAGATAAGGGTTCCGTGCAGCCTTACAATCTCATTAATGTATAGTTCTACTAACGTCTCAAGTGAATAATCCATCCTGATTGCTAAGAAGTGAGCATTTTTCGTTAATCTATCCACTATTAACCATATTACATCATGGTTCTTTTGAGTGCGAGAAAGTCCAGAAACAAAGTTCATTCTTATTCTCTCCCATTTCTATTCTGGCATTGGCAAGGGTTGGCGGAGCCCAACTAGAACTTGATGTTCTGCTTTTACTTGTTGACAAACCAAACATTTTGAAATGTACTCTGTAATATCTTTCTTTATACCATTCCACCAGTAGTATTCTTTAAGGGTCCGGTACATTTTCGTACCTCCAGGGTACATGGCATATAACAAAGTATGTGCTTTCTTCAAGATTACTTCTTTCAATCTCTCATCATTAGGGACACACAATCTATTTTGATAAGATAAGACACCATCCTTTGTTAATGAAAAATTATGTTTTTCTCTATCTTGAACCTTTTTGGTCAGCTTAATGAGTTTCTCATCTATCTTTTGTGCTTCTCTAACTTGCTCAAGCAGTATTGGTTTAAATTGCAGTTGGGAAATAATCGAGCCAGATGGATGAAGTGTAATAAGAGCATTCATTTCTCTTAACTGAACAAACAACAGCAGTGGACTCAAGGATAGGCTTGCAAAAGACTTGCGACTTAAGGCATCTATAACCATATTAGCTTTTCCTGGATGATAATCGATCATGCAATCATAATCCTTAATGAGCTCAAGCTATCGACGTTGCCTTAGGTTCAGCTCCTTTTGTGTACCCAAGTATTTAAGGCTTTTGGGATCGGTAAATATGTAACATTTTTCTCCATACAAATAATGTCTCTATATCTTTAAGGCAAATACTATAGCAGCAAGTTCTAGATCATGAGTAGGATAATTCAATTCATGTGGTTTTAATTTCTGAGAGGCATATGAGATAACTTTCCCTTCTTGCATCAGCACACACCCTAGACCACAATGAGATGCATCACTATATATAACATACTCCTTCTTTTCTATTCACAGAGTAAGTACTGGAGCTTACGTCAATAAGGATTTAAGAGTTTCAAAGCTTTCTTGGTATTTGTCACTCCACATGAACTTTTCCTCTTTCTTCAAGAAATTGGTCAAAGGGGAAGCTATAATGGAGAAGCCTTTCACGAACCTCCTATAGTATCCCGCCAAGCCTAGGAAGCTTCTTAATTTGGTTGGACTTTTGGGAGGCTTCTATTCAATAATTGCTTGAATTTTAATAGGATCCACCTTTATGCCTTCAGTTGACATGACGTGTCCCAAAAATGTTACTTCATTTAGCCAAAATTCACACTTGGAAAGTTTTGCATAAAGTTCTTTCTCCTTCAAAATTTGCAAAATAATTCAGAGATGCTTATCATAATCTTCACTACCCTTGAAATACACTAAAATATCATCTATTAAAACTACCACAAATTAATCTAGATATGGCTTGAATACTCGATTCATTAGATCCATGAATATTGCAGGAGCATTAGTCAATCTAAATGGCATCACCAAAAATTCATAATGACCATACCGAGTGCTAAAAGCAATTTTAGGAATATATTTCTCTCTAACGCGCAATTGATGATACCCAAACCTCAAATCAATCTTCGAGAATAGATTAACACCCATCAACTGATCAAATAAATCATTAATCCTTGGTAGTAGATATCTATTCTTGACTGTTATTTTGTTGAGTTATCTGTAGTCAATACACAATCTAAGAGTTCCATCCTTCTTCTTTACAAATAAAACAGGGGCTCCCCAAGGAGAGACACTGGGATGGATAAAACCCTTCTCAAGAAGTTCTTGAAACTGAGTTTTCAACTCTTTTAGTTCTACTGGAGCCATCCTATAAGGAGTAATGAAAATAGGAGTAGATCCCAGAATAAGCTCGATTGGAAATTCAACTTCCCTTTTCGGGGGTAACCCAAGAAGATTTCCTGGGAAGACTTCTGGAAAGTCACTCATAGTAGGAATATCTTTAAGACTAGGGCTCTCCAAGTGTGTATCAACTATGTGAGCAAGATATGCATCACAACCTTGTCGGATCATCTTTCTTACCAAGGCCGCAGAAATAATATTAGACGTCAATGATCTTTCACGTTGTACAATAATATGAGAAAATGCAGGGTCCTTAAAGGTCACATGCTTTGATCTACAATCCATTACCGCATGATATTTATTAAGACAATGTATCCCAATTATAACATCAAAATCTTTGAAGAGCATTTCAATCAAATCCACTGGGAAAACTAGATCTTCTATCATGAAGGGACAAGCTTGGTAAATTCAATTACGATCAACTCGGTAGCCCAAAGGACTTTCAACTAGCACATTATAATAAAACCTCACAGATTTCACATTTTCAGGAAGAAGGAGTGATGAAAAAATATAAGAATGTGTAGAACTAGGATCAAACAATGTAAACACACATAAGCCAAATAAGTGAAATTTACCAACAACCCCATCTTGATTATCCCTCTATTTCATAGCATAAGCTCTTGTCATGGCCCTTATTCCACTAGGTTGATTTGCTCCACTTGCTCCAGCCGCTTGGATGATTTTTGGTCTTACACCCCTATTAGTTTGGGGAGGAATAATAGCAGGTTTTTGAACTGAGCTTTCAGTGCGTAAGGAAGGAACTTGTTTAGGACAGTCCTTCACTTTATGATCAAAATTATCGCAGTTAAAACACGCACTAGAAGCTCTCCTGCAAACACCATAATGGTTCTTCCCATATTGTTCACATGTAGGAACACGAGTCTTTCCTTGACCATTATTTAGAGTGCTACCTGTAGAATAATTTGATCTGCTTTGCTTAGGTTGAGGTGACCTATTAATACCACTAACATTAGAATCATCAAAACTTCCCTTTTTGTATGGACCTCCAAAATTTGATCTGGGTTTTCGGAGTTTATTTTCATGTTTACTAGCTTCTTCCTTATTAAGTCTTTCCCAGGTAAGAGCAACATAAACTAATTTATAGAAGTTCTTATGTTTGTAATAATTCCACATTCTTTTTAATAGAATCACTTAAGCCATCTTCAATCTCTTGCACTTATCTTTCTCTTCTTTAATAATATCTCCAGCATAATGAGAAAGCCTTAAGAACTTTTCTTGATATTCAGCAATAGACATGCCCCGCTGCCTCAAACTTAGAAATTCCTTTTTCTTAGCATCACTGTTAGAACTCGTATTCTTGTGCATTTGAAAGGTTACGGAAATTGGGACCTATGTGTCTATTTTAGAAAAGTTGGGACCAAGGAGACATTATTGGAAAGTTTAGGGTAAAGTAGAATATTTAAAAAGGGGTGTATGTGTATATATTCATATATATACACATGTACACATGTGTGACTTCTTTAATTCCTTGAACAAATTGTTTTTATTTTAACAAGAAGAAAAAAAATCTAGAAGTGATAAGGTTGGCCCACTTAGTGTGTCACACTTCTATTGGTACATTTGTGAGAGGTGGGACCAAGTTGATTATACATATACATATGTATGTAAGGAGTTCTTCTCATTTCCAAAAGCTCCAATACTTAGAAAAAAATAGCAACTTCAAGACCCCTTTCACAGAGCTCTCGGGTTGCTACAGTGGTAGCACCCAAAATTCAAGTTTTTTGATTTTCTTGTTATTTTGACGCTACAAGCCTAGTATATTGAGTCCCCCAAGTAGCGTGAAAGCGTTGGTTGGTCAAGAAAACACCTCATTTTATGGATTGGGCGATTTGAAAGTCTTAAAAGGGTTATAAGGTATGTTGATTTTTATCTTGTTTTAGTTAAATTTAAAGCTTGTATGCATGTTGGTGGGTATTAAATTGAAAGAAAACCATGAAGAATTGCTTGTAAAAATGAATTGTGAGATTGGGGAAGTTGGGTTCGAAATTGGGGATGAGTATGTATATGAAGTTATATTGTTTTAAAACCATGTGATTGTGTTTAGTTGGTATAAAAATGATCTTTGTGGGGTGAAAGAAGTATTGGAAATTGTTCGTATGAATACTTGAGGAGTTGGTCGAATTGGGATCTTTATATGTAATAAAATGTTATGTGTTGACGTTGGGAGTTTATGTCAGACGTTTGGGTGATGTAATATGGTTCTTGGAGCACATAAGAATGCTTGGTTATGATTAAAATGTGTATAAATTACATGCTGCCTTGTTGTCCATTGTGGTAAGAAATAAAATTCGTTAGTGAATCTAGTAAGGTTATGACCTCGGAAGGGCTTATTATGAATTGTTGGGTTGTTGTTGTTGATGATGATGATTAATTGGAGCCGAGATAGGTTCTCGAGGTGGTCTATTTTATG
>DF361843.1:12139-30454 GCA_000787875.1 Solanum virginianum
CATAAATAGAACATCAAAACTCAATCAATTGGAATTGTTTAAACATCTCAAGAGTCAGTCTTTCGAACTCGAGAGGGAAGCCGTCAACTCTAATCGCGAATAGGGCCATCGTGATATACAAGACCCTGCGGACCCACTCAAGCTCAACTCCCCACCCCAATTGTGCTCTTTTTCATGTCACTCTACTCCATCAAGGAAAGCTCATAGCTCTCATTCAAATCTCTAACTAACAACCTCTTCCTCTTTCATTCAAGCCTAACTCTAAATCTCAAGGTGCTTGTACTAAGATAACCATACTTACACCATTCTAACCCTTCAAAATTTATATCTCATATCTCTATAGTAACCTTTACATAGAGAATATACCTCATTCTCATCACTCTAATAAACTCATATAATAGAAATCGCACATTCAAGTCTATCACTCTAACCACTTTATGGCCTCTTTAAAGTCAATTTCACTAGAGGATCTTTAACCTACCATAGCACATCTACACCCTCAATCATATGGACTCTTATCGTGGGATTCCCTCACATACCTATTAGACTCATCACAATTTCTCAAACTCTTTCTCCATGTCTATAACCTTAAAAGGAAATGATATTACCTCATTATCAAAATCAAGAAAACTCATTCTCTCTTGTCAATCGTCACTCCTCTAATATCATCAACATTTCTATTAAGAGTAAAAGACAGGATCACTGAAAGGGCTTTGAATGAAATATTATTAGCACAAACTTTCATGATGAAGTACGATCTCTCTCGTCTATCAAGACTCATTCTGAGTTCACATAACTATACATAGTACAAAACTCAGGTCACATTTCATTCATCGTAGGGTTGGAAACTCTTAGATCAATTAGCTAAGATCAGAATGTCAAATGTCTATCTATAAATAGGAACATGTCTGACTTTAACAGATTTAGTTCTAAAAATAGAAACCTGTCCAACTTTAACGGACTCAGTTTACAAAATAGGAACCTGTTCAACTTTAAAGGACTTAGTTCACAAAATAGGGACCTGCTCGACTTTAACAGACTTAGTCTACTCTACACTTTAATTTACTCTTGCCTATCTATTGCACGTTCTAAGGTCTCACCTCTTCCCTCTTCCTTATCTTTACCCCTGTGTGACACAAGTACAACACCATTATCACCATAAGGATACATTTATTCCTTCTCATCTACCCTCACTCTTAGTCTGCTATCATCAACATCACTATCTGGACCTGAAGGAACTTATGATCTCCTCTTTTGGCAAAACCTATATCTACTACCTCTCCACGCAATAACAAGCATAATTATACATCTGAAACTTGATACTCTAACTCCTACCATCAACAAAGGAATAACAAGCTTTGGGTCAATCTGTGCATAAAATGACATCAGAATCATTCACATCCTACTCAAACAGATTGACTGTGGTACCTCTATAGTGGATGGGAATGGTGCAATCACTGTTAGTTCACTCAATTAGGATAAACTCATTGATGAGGGGAGGGTCACAAAAGATACGACACCTGAATCAAAAGAATCATAGTTATATTAGGGACTAAAACATACTAATAACATTGTATTGGCACAGATGATTGGGCTTTATAGGACAACATTGGGCATTCCTTCTGTAGGTGACCCATTTGGCCATACTTGTAACATCTGGTGCTCTCTCCACGACATTCTCCCAAGTGAAACTTGCCACACGTACCACAATGTGTCTTGCCTTGGGAATGTCGGGAAATAGTTACTTGTGACGGAGATCCCTAAGCTCTAAAATCATGAGACCCCTGTCCATTCCTACGTGCAGGCACACTTGTAGATGAAGGTCCCATTTGAAGGCGGCTCCCGTTCCCATTCTCTCTCTCTTCTAACCTCGTGGCTGGATGTCTTTGCTTTCTTAATTATGAACTCCTCTCTGTCATGCTGCCTCTCCTCATCAGTTTGTTACACATAAGTCATCAACTTCTTGATGTCTATGTCACTCACCAGTATAGCTCCTCTCATATCTTTCCTTGGTCCTCTGTTCAGCCCATCAACAGACATCCCCATTCTCCCCCTCATGTTAGCAATCATATTTGGAGCATAGCGAGATAACTGAGTGAACTTAAGTCCATACTCTTGCACAGTTATGGAGCTATGTTTTAGATTCAAAAACTCTCTAACCTTGGCCTCCTTTTGTTCTCTTGGGAAGAAGCACCCCAAGAAAGCTTTCTCAAACGCTGCACAAGCTAGCAATGGGGCTTTCTCTCCTCTACCCTTCTTCCATTGGTTAAGCCATAATCTGCCACACCCTTGAGAAAGTAGTAGCCAGTTCAACTCTATTATCATCAGCCCCATGTATCACCTAGAACACATTTAGAAGCTCATCAATGTAGTTTTCTTGGGTCCTCATTGGGTGTAAACCCTATGAACTCAGGTGGGTTCATCCTCAAGAACTCACAGACCTTGGATGTAGTTAGAGCATCCTGTCTACCCACTCCTTGTCCAGTAAGAGATGCCATCATAGCCTGGACTAAAGTCTGGATAGCCTGGGAAGCTCAGCATTCGAGACTTCAGCTTGTGGGGGTTGCTCAACAGGGATAGCTAGGCGTATGGGTTCGTCGTTATCTTGGGGCTCAGGTTGGTTAGCATTCTGTCTAACAAGATGAACTCTTCCTCTAATAGCTCTTCTTGGAGGCATGATCACAACTCTGCAAAGCATAGAGCACGAATTAAATGAGAGCTTTCATAGAATTTGACTCTACCAAACGAATTAGGAATAAGAAAGAAATGTAACAATTCCTAATGTCTTATAGCCTCCTGCTTATAAAGTGTGGTTTACACCACACCCATAACAAGACTCTACTAGACATGGCTTTATAGACTCCCTAGGACAGTAGAACTCTGTGCATTGATACCAAGTTTATCATACCCCGAGAGGGTACCCTAGACGTAGCCTACACTTAGAGACTATTGCTAGTCCCCAAGAAAACCACTTAGCCTCATCACATTCATTAGATCAATAACTCAAGGCAATTAGTGGAAGACTAAAGAAAGGCACATTTCATCTAATCTCATAAGTATATCAAAATAAAAAGGCTAGCAGAAACACACTAGCTCAACAAGTCTCAACATCAACATTCGACTGTAGTCTATGAAGCCACTTTAACTATTAAGTGGTGTCAATACCAGACCCATGACTACCTCAACATAAATTAAAGCTAATCAATCTAACTCTATAAGCAAGATGAGATAAATATAATGAATCGTCTGAAGCAAGGAAGACTCACCAATCAGCTGACTGCTCAGATGCTCAATGATTCACCTATTGACAATCTCTAATCCTTATATCTACATCATAAAATGATGCAGCGCCAAGTGGCATCAGTACGTAAAATGTATGATATGTAAAATAGCTGAATGAAATAGAAATAGGTAGAATAATATGAAACCATCATCAACTAAGAATAATAACAAATCAAATGTTAAATGTCTATTTAAAGGAAGAATAAAGAGTAGACAAGTGACTCATCAAACCTCATCAATCACATCAGACTCATCTCAAAGGAACTCAACTCAACTTATTTCGTCTCATCTCCTCTCGACTCCAAGTACTTAGTGTGGAAACCCTTTAGGAGTTTCTCTTATCCGACAACAATCACTTATAAGTCGTTGATTGTACATTAATCCCACTAATGATACCACAGTAGTTTCGTACTTGCCAGGTATGAAATGAGTATGATCCACAAGGGATCTGGACAATCAACATATTTAGTCTTACTGTTTTAGGACAATAAGGTGAGGACTTGTCTAAATCTAACGGACTTAATTCATAGAATGAGAACTTGTTCGACTCTAACGGACTTAGCCCTCAAGTGAGAACTCGTTCGACTCTAACAAACTTAGCCCTCAAGATGTGAACTTTTTCGACTCTAACAGACTTAGTCCACTCCTATGCTTGGAAACGTAGTTTTACGAGTGCGAATTGGACTAACTCTTACTCTTTTGGCGTTCAATACTCCTCCCAAGACTCAATGCTCAGAAGACCATCAATCCAATCAAATCATCTCAAAATCAGCCTCATGGAGGCACTCATCATTCAATCAGTCTCATGGAAACTCCAATCATCTCATCGATTCAACTCTCATTCAGTAGCTCAAGGCTTAGATCAATTATTAGGGAACTAACGAATATACAATTTATTAGAGTTCATTTGGGAATACTCATGGACCATCAAATACTATCAACCTATCATCATTCTTGTATCACAATCGATATTCTCAATCAAAAGCTCTAGACTCAATCCCTATCTTCATTCATGCATGATTTCAAAAGTTAACATATAAGGTTTATGCAATATCTCATGTAAAGTATTCAATTCAATAAAACAAGTTTATAATGATCATCAACATATGAAAATATACATAAGTAATAAAATTTTCAAGAAAGTCTTCAAGAAACCATTCAAGAATCAGGTATGGGAACTTATGGACTCTCAACTCTTCTATGACCATCTAAGGGACACATGAGAGGACAATCCCATACTTTTCATTTAGCCTTACATACCTAGTAGGGAGATAGACAATCGAATTCGCAAGAAATTGGCCTCAAGCCTTTTGAACCTTAGCCTCCTCTTTTCTCCTTGGCCTTAGTTCTTAAGATAAATATTGTAAATGGTTGAAATTCACGCTTAGGAATTGATATAGGGTTGAAAATAATCTCAAAACAAAATTGTATCAGTGTAGGATAAGAGGGAAAAAGACTAGAATGTCCTTGCTTTTAAAAATAAATGTCAAGTATCATAATGGGGCAAGCCCATGAGCTTGTCGCACTCTAGTTTATTTCTTGGTGAAAACTTAAAACGTATTGAAAAACTATTTTCTATGAAAATACACATAAATCGCATTTGTCAAATGCTTTTTATATGTAATTTTTCATAAATCGCTTTCTGATCGATTTTTCAATCCCATAGAAAATATTAGAAACCCATATAAGCCCATATCTGTGGCAGGTCCGCATCGTGGGCCTGTCGCACACTTATTCTGGAATTCATTTTTACATCGAAAGATTATTGTTTCGTCCAATTGCTCTAAAAATCAGTCGAGACCACTTTTCCACTCAATATTTTATGTTGCTCGCATATCCGGCCTCGAATTTGCCATCAGAGCATGAGAAGATATGTTATGCTCACATCTCTTTTTCTAGGGGTATTTTGATAATTTTATCGGGTGTTACATAAATGATGTACCATTCGGAGTCTACCTTGGCAAAGTAGCATCTCCCTTCTCGATGTGAAAGTTAAATCAGGTTCCACATTATAGTTCATTTGGTCTTAGTGTCAGTTAAGGTAATGATTATTCTATTTTAAGCATTACTATGATTTGATGCTTTGGCCATATGATTTTGATTATGCTTTGTTTCTTGTTATCTCATGCTTTCTTTATATGGACTTGCATCCAATAGCTTACGTGTTACTACCTCATGTTTGTTTATGCATTTTTCAAATACTTAGTACATTAAAAGTACTAATGCATACTCTTTACCCACATTGTTTTATAATATAGGGCAGGGTCATTTTAAGCACTAGTCTACTAAAGTCATTGCTTCGGGTCTCATATTTTTTGGGGCCTCCATTTTATTTAAAAACAATGTACTTATATATATTAGTTTTAAAAAATTATATATTTTTAAATATTTTTAAAAACGTGTAGTAGTAAAAAAAAAGAAACACAAAGAAAAACAAAATAGTTGTTAGTACACATTTACCCCAAGAAATAGAACATATTTTGTAATAATTTCCTTATGTGGGAAATTGTGCTTCCTTAAATATCTCCTAATAATTATTAACTTGATTTTATAGGAGTATTATTTATACTACACTTATTTTTTTATTCTCATTTTTATTATTTTTATACTCTCCTGCAACAATTTTTGTCTTACTGCTGCTTACAATTTACTAGAGAATTGCTCTTTGGCGTTTCTTCAAAATTTCAAGAAGCGCTTGAAGAAGGAAGTCAACATTACTATTTCAATATTGTTATACATCTTATCAAATTCGTGAAACAAGTTTTATCATTCTAACTTTATTTTATAGTTTTCCAATACTACTATTTCAATATTGTCATACATCTTATCAAATTCATGAAACATGTTATATCATTCTAACTTTAGTTTATAGTTTTTCTTTAAAATTTATCATTGTTGATATTCTTATTTCATAAGTGTACATATTTTTGTTTTAGTTGTTAAAATTTATTCAATTGAATTATTTAAATATGTCAACTAGAAAATATGATTTGGGTTTTACAAAAAGAGAGAAAAAGAGAAAACTTCAGGAATTAAATAAATCTCAAAAAGGAGCCCTTGACAAATTTTTAAAAAATAATAAAATCTTGAATCGAAAAATATGGGAGGATGTTCTTCAAGTGAACAAGTCACTAATAGAATTGAGTTAGATGGTAATAATATTCAAGAAAAAAATCTAGAAAAAATATTGGTGAAAAATGTGACGTAGTTCCCGATAATCAAGAACTCTTAAATAATTTAAATTGTTACATCTATAAAAACATATATGATCCAAGTCAGTGGAATAATGTAGCAACAAAGTTGAGAGATCTATTAGTAGAAAAAGGGACCAATTAGAATGACTGATATAAATTATCCAAAAGATAAATTCTCAAGACATTTTTCTATAATACACTGTCCAAAAATTGGCAAACGGAGAAAAGCATGAAAGAAATTAGTTAATTTTCTCTAAAGATTTGGATAAAGTTTTTTGTTATTGTTGTAAATTATTTAGCACAAATTCTACTTGTAACAGTATACTAGCTAATGTAGGTAGCAATGATTGGAGAAATCTTAGTACTAAGATCAAAGCTCATGAAGTAACAAACGAACATATTATTAATATGAACTCCTAGATTGGTTTAGAAATGAGATTGTATAAAAATGAAATAATTGACAAAGATGCACAAGAACAAATTAATAGAGATAGAGTCCACTGGAAAAATATATCGGCAAGAATTAATGTCGTGATCAAAACTCTAGGAAAAAATAATTTGGCATTTAGGGGAACAAATGAAAAGATCTATCAAGAAAGTAGTGGTATTTTTTTAAGTCTAATTGAAATGATTGCTAAATTTGATCCAATTATGCAAGAACATATCTAACGAATTAAGCACGATGAAATTCATAATCATTAACTTGGACAAAATATACAAAAAGAATTGATAAATTTATTGGCAAGTGAAGTCAAAAATAAAATAATTAAAGAGATTAAAGAAACAAAGTACTTTTAAATCATACTTGATTACACTCCGGATGCAAGCTATCAAGAGAAAATGACTTTTATATTGAGGAGCATGGATATTTCAACTAGTCCAATAAAGATTAATGAATATTTTTTAAAATTCTTAAAATTGGATGATACAAGTGGTAAAGGTATTTTTGAAGTTATTATAGACAAGATAAAAAAATATTGGACTTGACATTGATAATTTAAGAGGACAGGGATTGGACAATGGATCAAACATGAAAGGAAAACACTAAGGAGTACAAAAAGACCTCTCGACCTAAATCCTAGAGTACTTTAGATGCCTTTGCAATACCCGATAAAATTATTGAAATACCTCTAGAATGTTGTGTTTATAATGCATCTTCCCATGCTCTACTTGTGAATCCGAGACCGAATATGCAATTAACATGAAAAATTGAGTGGATTCATGGTCTCATTCGGAGTTTAGAGCAATTGAATCAAAAAATAATTTTTCAATTCGATACGAAGAATAGTGTTGGAGAGCGCCCGAGCCGCGATGCGACGCGCCTGGGACATGGACCAACACTTATATGTTTTTAAATTTTTCAATGGAAATTGAAAAATCATTTGAAAATTTTTTAGGAAAAAATTATATATATCTGCATCCAGTGCACGTCGTGGACTGGCATTTTTTGGATGAACTTTTTTCTTTTTAATTTGAGGGGCATTCCAGTCAATTCTCAATCCCTCCTAAACTCAAAACATGATCAAATTAGATCATTTTGATGTGTAAATAGGGTCTAAAAACCTCATTCTAAGTCATTGAAAAGTTAGCACTTGAGAGAGAAGCTGGAAAAAGAACGTACAATTGAAGACTTCTAGGAAATTCTTGATGGTTGATTGGTAAAACTTCATCCCAGGTATGTAAGGCTAAACTAAAAGCATGAGATTGTTCTTTTATGTGCCTCATAGATTGTCATAGAAGAGTTGAAAGTATAATGAGTCTATATATATGATTCTTGAATAGTTTCTTGAAGATTTTCTTGAAAATTATATTACTTACATTTATTTTTATATGTTGATGATCATCATAAACTTATCTTTCTTGAATTTAGTATTTTCATGAGATATTGCATAAATCCTATATGTTAACTTTTGAAACCATACATGAATGAACATAAGGATGAAGTCTAGAGCCTTGAATGAGAATGTCAATTGTGATTGTGATGTGAGAATGATGACAAATTGATAGAACTTTATATTCCCATAAGTCTCCATAAATGAAATCTAATTATTTGTCTATTCGATTGTTTCCTAATGATTGTTCTAAGCCTTGAGCTATTGATTGAGATGTTGATTAATGAGATGATGAGAGTCTCTATAAGACTGATTGAAAGATTGTGCCTCCACAAGGCTGATTGAGATGAATTGATTAAGATAGTTTGATTGGATGGATTATTTTATAAGCATTGAGTCATGAGAGGAGTATCAAACATCGAAAGAGTAAGAGTTAATACAACTCGCACTCGCCAAACTATGTAGCCAAGCATAGGAGAGGATTAGAACTATCACATCACATCATGTTGATGTTCCCTCTTGAGAGAGTCCCTGAAATTAGTAGAGGACTTTTAGATTGTCATCTCCATCTTGGACTTGTCCATTATGATTACTATTCATTCCCTACCTAGAAAGTATGGAACAACTGCGGTAATATCAGTGTGATTGTTATACAATCATTAGCTCATAAGTGATTGTTGTCGGATAAAAGAAACTCCAGAAAGTTTCAAAACTGAGTACTCTGAGTCGAGATAAGATGAGATGATTTGAATTGAGATGAGTCCCTCTAATATGTGTCTGATTTGATTAGTGATTGATTTATATTGACATTGGACATATTGATTGATTTATATTGAGTTGATTGTTGTTTCATATTATTATACCTATATCGGTTTCATTCAACTATTTTACATACCGTATATTCTATGTACTGACAACATTTGACACTGCATCATTTTATGATACTGATACATGAGATAGAGATCATCAATATGCACATCATTGAGGATCTAGGATGTTCAGCTAATTGGTGAGCCTCCTCTACTTCAGAGGATTCATTATGTTATTTTCATCTTGCTTTAGAGTTAGACATTATTTAGATTTATTTTGATTGAGGTAGACATAGGTCTGTCATTGGCATCACCTGATAGTGATAGAGGCTTCAAAGGCTAGAGTCGGATATTGATTGTTAAGATTGTGAGCTAGTTCTTTCTACGAGCCTTCCATTTATATTATTATTTGAGACTAGATAATGAGATGTGCCCATTTACTTTCCTCTTTACTTTTGCTGATTTGTAGAGTTGTTGATTGAATGATTGTGATGAGGTCAAGTGGTTTGATTGAGGGATAACAATAGTCTCTAGGTAGTAGCCACATCTTGGGTACCCTCCCGGGGCATGACAAACTTGATATCAGAGCATGAGTTCAAGTGTCCTAGGGAGTCCATAAAGTTGTGTCTTGTAGAGTCTTATTTATAGGTGTGTTATCGACCACACTCGATAAGCAGGAGGCTATAGGACATTAGGAATTATTTCACTTCTTTAATGTTTCAAATCGTGTTACCGAGTTATGCTCTATGAAAGTTCTATTCTAAATTTGTGCTTTACACATTGTAGAATTGTGATCATGCCTCCTAGAAGAGCTATCAGAGGTAGAGGATGTCCCTCTAGACAGAATGTCAATCCACCTAACCCTCAAGGATATGAGGAGCCCATGGAACATATTGTCCCTGTTGTGAAGCCCCTGCAAGATAAAGTCTCCAAGGATAAGCTACGCCAAGTAATTCAAACTCTAGCCCAAGCTGCCACAGCACCCGCTACAAGACAAGGAGCGGATCGACAAGATGCCCATTATACCTCCAGAGTCTGAGAGTTCTTGAGGATGAATCCGCTTTAGTTCACATAGTCTGCATCCACTGAGGATCCTAAGGACTATGTGGAGGAGCTTTAGAAAGTTTTCCAAATGATGCATGTGGCTGATGCTAAGAGAGTGGAACTGGCTATTTACCAACTAAATGGTATGGCTAGACTATGGTTCGACCAGTGGAAGAAGGATAGAGGAGAGGATACCCCCGTGCTAACTTGGGCTTTATTTGAGGAAGCTTTCTTGGTGCGTTTCTTCCTAAAGGAGCAAAGAGAGGCAAAGGTCAGAAAGTTCTTAAACTTGAAATAGGGCTCTATGTCTGTGCAAGAGTATGGGCTGAAGTTTATGCAACTATCTCATTATGCTTCGAACATGGTTGCTGATATGAGGGGGAGGATGGGGATGTATGTTGATGGGCTGAATAGATGGCCAAAGAGAGATAGGAGGGGAGCAATACTTGTAAGTGATATGGATATTGAGAGATTGATGACCTTTGTGCAACAAATTTATAAGGAGAGATAGCATGGTAGGAAGGAGTTTAGAAATAATAGAGTGAAAATATCCAACCATGAGGTAGAAAATAAAGTTAATGGTAACCAATTTTCAGCATAATCATCTGTTAATGCATCTGTACCTAGAGCTAGAAATAGCCAGAGGTCCTAAAATATTAGAGCCTATGGGTCTCAATCACAAGCCAGTGTGGCTCAAGGTTCATTGGGTAAGCTAGTATGTGGCATGTGGTAAATTGCACTTGGGAAAATACAAAGAGAGGAGTGATATATACTTCAAGTGTGGCCAAGTAGGTCACTGTCAGAGAGACTATCCAAAGTGGGCTGATCGGGATCAATCTTTTGTACCAACCTCACCAGCTAAAGAAAACCAGAAGGGTACTATGTCAGGTGCAAGTGAAGCTACAAACTGTTTGTATGCCATAGGTAGTCGACATGATTAGGAGAACTCCCTAAATATTGTGACGGCTATGATTTGAGTCATTTCTATTGATTGTTATATGTTGATGGATCCTGGTGCCACATTATCTTTTGTAACTCCTTATATGGACAGTAGATTTGATAGAACCCCCGAGAGTCTTCGTGAACCCTTTGATGTTTCTACTCCTGTGGGTGCGTCTATTATGGCTGAGAAAGTCTATAGTAGATTTGATAGAACCCCCGAGAGTCTTCGTGAACCCTTTGATGTTTCTACTCCTGTGGGTGCGTCTATTATGGCTGAGAAAGTCTATAGAGCTTATGTATTGTCTATCCATCATAGGGATACTATCATTGATCTGATTGAGTTGGATATGACTGATTTTGATTTGATCCTTGGCATTGATTGGCTCCACACTTGTTATGCCTCTGTTAATTGTATAGCCCGAATCGTTAAGTTCCAATTTTTGAATGAACCAGTTCTAGAGTGGAAGGGTGATTTCATAGCATCTAAGGGAAAGTTTATCTCCTATCTTAGATCTAGAAAGATGATTGCCAAGGGTTGTATCTACCACCTCGTGAGAGTTAAATCTGATGATATGGAGTCTCCTACTCTTGAGTTAGTCCCGATTGTGAATGAGTTTCCACAACTATTTCTCGAGGATCTTCCTGGAGTCCCTCCCAATAGGGTGATTGACTTTGGGATTGATGTTCTTCGTGAAACCTAGCCTATCTCAATTCAACCTTATAGGATGGCCCCCACTGAGTTAAAGGAATTGAAAAAACAGTTGAAAGATTTGTTAGAAAAGGGCTTCATAAGGCCAAATGTTTCTCTGTGGGGTGCTCCTATCCTATTCGTGTGAAAGCAATATGGGTCTCTCAGGATGTGTAATGACTATAGGCAACTGAAAAATCTCACTAGGAAGAGTAATTATCCTTCCCCAAGGATAGATAATTTATTTGACCAACTTCAATATGCCTTGTGTTTCTCAAATATAAACCTCAGATCTGGTTACCACCAGTTGAAAGTGAGGGAATATGATATTCCAAAGACAACCTTTAGGACTAGATATGGCCATTTTGAGTTCTTCGTCATGTCCTTTTGGGTTGACGAATGCACTTGTAGCCTTCATGGATATGATGAATAGAGTTTTCAGATAATATCTTGATATGTTTGTGATTGTTTTCATTAATGACATTTTGGTGTATTTGAGAGATGAAGAAAAGCAGGAAAATCACTTTAAAATTTCCTTCTAACACTTAAAGACCATGAGTTGTATGGACAATTCTCAAAATGTGAATTCTGGCCTAAGTCTGTGGCTTTCTTAGGCCATATTGTCTCTAGTGATGGTATTCGAGTAGATGATCAAAAGATTAAGGCGATTAAGAACTGGCCCAGACCAACCCCTCCGACTGATATAAAAAGTTTCTTAGGGTTGGCAGGCTGCTGTTATACCAAAAAATGATCGACTCTTTTCAAAAATCAGATTCAATACTCAATTGATATAAGCACGAATCAAACTTTCAAAAATTGAAAGAAAAGAGAGTCGCCACCTAATTTTAAGGATAATTAAGAAACCGAAAATAAATTTTAAAACCTAACAAAAAAGCTTTAAAATTTTAGAGAAAATGGATAATGGTTCAATTTCTACTTTGAGAAGAACTTAATCACTCAAAATAGCCGCTAATATGCGGTCGACCGACGATTAGAAAGTTTGTCTAACTTTTGAAAATATTAAATATATTCGACTAAACTCGAAATATTGACTGAACCTTACCAATATTGACTGATTTTTGAAAGAGTTTATTAATTTTAAAGAGTTGAAAGAATTAACTTAATTTTGGAAGGAATTAATTAATTTTGAAAAAAACTTGACTAAACTTGACAAAATCAATTAAATCTTAAAGATTTTGACCAAAGTCAAAGAGTTGACTAAACTTGAAAATATTTATTGAATTTTAAAAATATGGATTTGGTCTCGAGATGTTAATTAAACTTGACTCTTGATTTAGAAAGATTTTTACTAAGTTTGAAACAAGAAAAATAAGAATTAATATGTGCAAAGAAAACTCTAGATAATTAAACAAGGGAGGCAGAAGCTTAGAAAAATAAATTGACCATACATTAAGGCTAATGGTACATCTTACGGAATGCAAGTGTAACAAATGAAGGTTCAAAATAGAATAGCAAATGACAATTGAAAATTTTGACAGATTCATAAATAATAAAAAGGAATAAGGGAGTAAGGATGGGGGCAAATCATGTTGAGGCATGAACTATTACTATACAATTACTGATGTGAGGCGCACAATACTAACGTAGTACTAAAAGGAGAACAAATAATCCTAACAGTAAGCTAAAAATTTGAATTCTGAAAACACAAAGTTCATCGGATAACAGGAACAACAAGAATTGCTTTTAAACATTGCTAATGGAAAACCATTTCGACAACTTAGAACTATACTATGAATGACAGTAACAGCAGACTCAATTAGCAGAAAGCAATACTGCTCAACTCTTTATTCAAATCACACTTGAAAAAAACAAGACTAGGATTTCCACATTCAAAGCACTTAAGATGATTTGAGGGTACAATAACAGTTGGCATGTTGGATATAGATCGTGAATGCATAAAGAACAACAATGATAAAAGAAGAGATTGTTGAGTTCTATCAAACCTTTACAAATATAGAAGGGGTATGGAGGTCTGAGTTCACCCCCTATATCAGGGATTGCAATCAGTGAAGGAGATGGCTTATGCTTACCCAGCCATCCTTAAAGATAGAGCAACCAGTTTGACTCCAAATAACAAATTATGACAAGAACTAAACTAAATGGAAGCAAAACAGACTAACAGCACCTCAAAGAACCAGAGATATCAGTAAAATAAACTATCGGGCTAAGATTGAGTATTACAGCATGTATTTATGAAACGAAATCATTTCGACGCTAGTTTAATTCTTAGCAACTTACCAGTAACAGAAAAAGCAGCAGCAGCATAATCAACACAAATATTGGGCTCAACTGTTAATGTCCAGAGACGTAAAAATAAGTCATTTTGAACATACCACATCTAGAATAACTCAAAATCGACTAATATGACATACTCAACAATCATCAAATCAGTAAGTAATGCAGACTTTCCAGTCCCAACTCAAACTGAAAAAAATAATTTTAACGACATCTAACAATAAACTATGGCATCAATTTAGCAAAAAGCAGAGCACTTCAGTCAAGACAAATACAAGCAAACATAATAACTCCGATATAGCTATAAGACTCACATTTTCCCATAACATACAAGACTTAAACAAGATGAAGAAGCATGAAATGAGGTCGTTACCTTTTGATGAGCAGTGAACTGGGATGACGGGTTTGAAAGCGACTTTGACACCACCAGAATTAGAAATCCGATAGCCTCAGACCCAGAAATTTCAATTCTTAAGACCTTCGAAATCAACGAGTTCCAGGGAAATGAATTCGAGGGTCTAAGAACTGTATGGAACTTTGGAAATCAAAATGGCTATGAAGAATCAGTAAGTTTTTTTTAGGGTTTTGATTTCAAGATCCGCTACGGCTGTCCTCTGTTGAAGAACAAGAGTTCAATTTATAGGGTCAATTAGGGTTTTACAGGAGGTGCATGGTTGGCAATGATGTCGAGGTCGCCTTTAATGGCTTGTCGAGGCATGCGAGAAAAGAAGTCGATCGGGTAATGGGGAAAGGGAAGGGTTATGCGTGAAGGGAGATGGTATAGAGAGAGAGGAGATGCGTGGGGAGCATGGACATTAAGGGGTTGTCGGGCGTGCGTTGGGGGTCATGGCTTTGGCTTTTACTGTTCTTCTTGTTCTTCAAAGAAGAAGAAAATAATTTAAAGAAGAAGATGAAATAAAGAGTGAGGGTAAGGAGCGTGAGGGTGAGAAAGAAAAGAAATTGGGGGCGCGTGGGGCTCACGCGCCTGTTTAAAAAATTATATTTTCTTTTTTATTTATTTTTATTGATAAAAATAGATAAATATTTTAAAGTTGTTAAAATTAAATAAACAGGGTAATTTATGATGTGGAGGGTAAAAATTCGGTGTCAACAATTGTCCCTTTCCTTGGATGTGATCGATGAAAGAGATTATAGACAAAGAAACTTGACTAATCTAATTTTTAACTGACCACATCTTTTGAAAAACTTTGGTGGGGTTTTGAGAAATTATGGCTATCATTGGAGATCGTGGACAAAGAAACTTGACTAACCTAATTTTTAGCTGACCACATCTTTTGAAGAGTTCTTGGTGCGGACTTTGAGGAGTTATGGCTAGACCCTGGTTCTGGGTTTCCTACATATCTCAGGTTACATGAGAATTCAGGCCATTTGTAGTTCAAAACGCTTGATTTTACGCATGATTTTAGAAGAATCAAAAGCTATTCTAATATCAAATTATGAAGAAATTAGAATGCTCGGGAATGAGACTCAAAGTGTTGGTGTTGGAATGCAGCCAAGTTTTCAAAATTGAGCCTGCCTATATATCTTGGGACTCAAGAATCAGGCTGCGTGTAGTTTGACTCTATGAGTTGAAAGGGAAATCTCTTATTTTGAGATAACCTCTGGTCAGGAAGAGTGACAAATAGATTGAATTATGAAAAAGAGCTTGCAACCTCTTAATCATAAATGTGGCGCGCTTTACATCCATAATTAAGAACTTACACGGATATAATTTCCAAAATTCTTAGTACGTTGTCACTCGAATTGAAAGATTGGCTCCGGTGAGAGTTGAGATCATCTGGATGAGACACTGAAAACTAATGAACTTACAGAAGTTCCCACATGCCTTCTGACAGGGGTGTGGTTGGATGGTGGTGGTAGTCGCTTCCCAGGTCGTATCTGAATTTGAGGCCTCATTTTAGACTATGTCCCAATTTATTGCTAAGAAAAAGTTTCACAATTAGAGTTGGCATTGCTTACCATATTTGATATGTATTCTTCTCTCCGATGATAGATAATAAATCAATATGGAGTTGTGGGCGCAGCTGGAAAATGAAATGACCCGCTCGGGGAGACTAATAATGGTGTTCCAAGCATAACTGGTGATAAAATAGTCTTTTGGAGGCTTTGAATATGTAATGGCCCTCTTGGCCACCGGAAATAAGATAGCCCTTCAGAGGCGATGAATATATAATGGCCCTTTTGGCAATTGGAGTAAAATAGTCTTTGGAGGTGATGAATATATAATGGCCCTCTTGGCCACTGGAACAAAATAGTCTTTCAGAGGCGATGAATATATAATGGCCCTTTTGGCAATTGGAGTAAAATAGTCTTTGGAGGTGATGAATATATAATGGCCCTCTTGGCCACTGGAACAAAATAGTCTTTCAGAGGCGATGAATATATAATGGCCCTCTTGGCCACTGGAATAAAATAGTCTTCAGGAGGCGATGAATATATAATGACCCTCTTGGCCACTGGAATAAAATAGTCTTCAAGAGGCAATGACTATATAACGACCCTCTTGGTAACTGGAATAAAATAGTCTTCTGGAGACAATGACTATATAACGGCCCTCTTGGCAACGAGAATGCAATGGCCCTCTTGGCAATGAGTATGCAATGGCCGTCTTGGCAATGAGTATGCAATAGCCCTCTTGGCAATAAGTATGCAATGGCTCTTTTGGCAATAAGTATGCAATGGCCCTCTTGGCAATAAGTATGCAATGGCCGCCACTAAAAAAATAAAATAACCTCTTTTTGAGATGTTTAACAAAATCAGTTGTTGGGGATTTGAGCGAGATGGAACCATTTATGCCTCGGTTATTTCCTTATTAATAGGACCTGCAAACATTTTCCTGGGTGAAATGTGGTACTCTTAGCCACTGTTCCAAGTTATCTTATCTTCTGCATTAAGAAAAATGTGTTATAATTCATAACAAACTGATAAGAAGAGAATTCTGAAAGTGAAAAGAGTAATGAATAAATATAAAAGTCATCTGGAGTTATCTAGCTTGTATCGGTCTGGATTCAATCTTAGCCCTTGCACCAGATTATCTTATAGGGCCTCTATGGGTCCAAAGATGTCTTGCGGCTTTAGTTCCTGCATTCAAAGAAAATGCTTAGTTTCAAAATAAACTAATCTGTGTCAATTCTTCGACTGTCTGCTCCTCATCTTGTGACTTTAGTTCCGACATCCAAAGAAAAATGCCCAGTTTCAAAATAAATTAATCTGTGTCGATTCATCAACTGTCTGCTCCTCATATTATGACTTTAATTACTACATCCAAACAAAAATGCTTAGTTTCAAAATAAATTAATCTGTGTCGATTCACCAATTATTTGCTCCTCGTATTGTGACTTTGGTTCCTGCATCCAAAGAAAAATGCTTAGTTTCAAAATCTCCTCGTCTTGTGACTTTAGTTCCTGGATCCAAAGAAAAATGTTTAGTTTCAAAGTGAATTGATCTGTGTTGATTCTTCGATTGTCTGCTCCTCGTCTTGTCCTGATAAAGTGCTTTGATCTCCCATCTTCTCGGTTGTCTTGAATTTCTGATCAGGCTGAGAATCCTCAATATGACCTCCAAAATTAGTAATGATGCTTAGCGGAATTTTGAGGGCAACCTTAAAATTTTTGTCTTAGCTTAAATGTTGTCAGGGATTGATAACGTGCCAGAAGCACCTTGAGAATTTTTGAGATCTTTCTCAAAAATTTTATCCTAGTTGAAGTTTCATCAGATTCTGAACTTTGATTAGTTGAAGATGGATTTCTTGTTCAGAATTTTTTGAGTTCCTCTCAAAAATTCTGTCCCAATATCCTTTCTGGGAGTATGATTGAGTTGTTGTGGCGTCTACGTATTCTGTTGGAGCAGGAATCAGGTCAAACGTAGTTCCCCTCTTGGGGAGTAGAGAAAAAATTTAAAATTTTAAATAAGGAAATGACCGAGGCCGACATAGACCGCCTATGTATCTCATTCTTGAGAATTCAGGTCAAACATAGTTCAAGATAAAAGGAATGATAAAGGGGATAAAGGATGATCGAGGCCGACATAGGCCGCCTACGTATCTCAATCTTGAGAATTCAGGCCAAATGTAGTTTATTAATAGAAAAGATTACAAGAAAATTATGCGATGCCTTTACTGTTTCAGTTGTGTAAAATCTTATCCCTCATGATACTTAGAGGTGCCACTCTCAGCTGTATGGTAATCTTTTTCTCTCTCAATCATGCCAGTCATGTTTCCCCCATGATCAGGCAAAGGATTATTGTTT
>DF361843.1:30473-42314 GCA_000787875.1 Solanum virginianum
AGAGGGATCCTTGGGGTGGTAATCTTTTTCTCTCTCAATCATGCCAGTCATGTTTCCCCCATGATCAGGCAAAGGATTATTGTTGACATTTGGGGCGACTGTTTGAAGAAACCGTGTCGCTATCAATTAAGTCATGGATTTTATACTTCAGATTTATGCAATTTTCAGTGTTATGTCTAATACTGTTAGAGTGGTAAGCACAAATCTGATCACTCTTAAGGAAATGAGAATTAGCCTCTATGGCTTTTGGAGGGGCAGGCTGAATCAATCCTGCGGCTGACAATCTTTTGAATAGCTTTGTCCCACTTTCTTATCCTAGAGGTTTTCTTATCCGCGTTAAGGTGAGGAGGGTTATAGTTATTTCGTAGAGGATGAGGCATTTGATGGTAATTGGGATGGTTTTGATGGGGTAGTGCCAGAGTCTGGAATCTTTGGTATGGCGGCGTTTGGTAATTTGACTGTTAGGCTGGGTAACTGGTAGAATGATTCTGATAATTCGGCTGGACATATGAGCAAATTAGCGATAGAGACCGATAGTTTGGATATTGTGCGAATTGATAATAGAGAGAAGGGTGATATTGTGGGGTAGGTTGAAAATGGATTCAAGGGGGTGATGACCTTTGAGGTGGCTGCTAGGGGTTCTCCTCTTGTCTTGTACACCAGAGATGGCTAACACATCTTCTTTCCTCTTTTGAAACATTCCCGGCGTTCCAGATGAATTCGAGATATGAGTGATCTTGCCCATTTTAAGTCCATCCTCGATATTCTTGCCGATCTTCATTATGTTCGCAAATTTTGCTCCAACGAGCAACATCATCTTTTCATAAAATTCTGGCTCTTGGGAGCGTACAAACACCTCGATAATCTCATTTTCAGACATAGGAGGACGCACTCTGGCAGCATTATTTCTCCATCTGTAGGTGTATTCTCGATAACTTTCAGTTGACTTTTGCTTAATTCTCTCCAATGAGTAAAGATCTGGCATAATTTCGACATTGTAAGCAAAATTTTCAACGAAGTCATTTGCCATGGCACTCCAATTAGCCCACTAGTTTATTTCTTGAGAGGTAAACCATTCCAGGGCCTCTTCGCTTAAACTTCGACTAAAAAGCCGAATCAATAATGCTTCATTTTTTTTGACGCCCAGCAGCTGATCACAATATGCCCTTAGATGGGCCAAAGGATTTCCATTTCCATCAAAGGTTTCAAACTTTGGTATTTTGAACCCTTCTGGGAGGTTTAGATCTTGGTGAATGCATAAATCCTCATAACTCAACCCTGCAACATCGGGTGTATGGCGAAACTGCTACATAGCCTTTGCAATTTCTTCCCTTATGTCCAATTTGTTCATCTCATCTTTGGCCTTCCATTCTTTCTCCTTCTCCTCATAATGGTCAGTCTCGGGGTAAGTGGTTTGAGGAATATGTGGATTGCTAAAAATTGGAATATGGAAAGGAATTTTAGGAGGCAGAGTTTGGGTAGAAAGTAGGTTGTACTGGTCAGGAACATGGCTTTCGGAGGGGGGGGATTGCTTGGGGTTGGATAGTGTGGGCAATATGAGAGGTACTGTCGTCTTAGGCGTTATGCGGGTTTTGGGAAAAGATGTTGGAAGGTCCTGCAGTGGGGGTAGGTAAGTTGATGACAGGTGAAGCCTGAACAGGGGTGATTGATGGATTTATGGAGATAGGGATAGGTTGATGAGATGGATCAGGAGAAGGAAAATGAATTGGAGGCCTCTCGTGGTCTGGCCCGAGAAGATTAGCAGTGATGGCCAAATTTGCTAGCTCCTGAGTCCTTTTCATTTCCGTCTTCATATCACCTATCTGTTGCATCAGTTGCGCAATCCATTCGTTCTATTGCGTGGTAGTGGTATCTGTCACAGTGATCTCAGTCAGGCTTGTATCGTCATTGTGGCCTGTCATTTTCCTTTCCACTGGTCTTGGTTGGGAGAGGGATCCTTGGTCAGGCTTGCATCATCATTGTGGCCTGTCATTTTTCCTTTCCACTGGTCTTGGTCGGGAGAGGAATCTTTGGGTGCCTTTGATCTAGTGAAATAATGATGATCGGCCAGCTTTATCAACACAGATCAATTCTAAATTATCTGTCAAATGAAAACAACTCAAAAGACAAAAGTATTAGCCCTTGTTCATAATGAATGATGCAAAATATCACACAAAATAGTAAACAAACAGTTGCATTATTTGAAGACATACTAACCCAAAAAACATGACTAAATAGACGAATTATTGCCTATTTAATTTGAGATTTGTGAATCAGGGAGATGTATTGGCAATTTTTCATTTTTTGAGATTGAGGATTCCCTTGTACGAAAGAATAGCTGAGAAAAACTTTTCTAAAATGGGGGGTCGAGCTGAATAAAGTAGGCGAAAGTTGCCTATTTTGATTCAATAATGCAAAATATCACAAAAAATAGTAAACAAACAGATGAATCATTTGTAAGGAAGGATGACGAAACCAGCAAAAACGATTAAGTAGACGAACCGATGCCAATATTTTTCTAAAAATGAGGGTGATTTCTGAATAAGGAAGGATCACAACGTAGGAAAAATCTTTTCTAATAAGGGGAAGCGAGCCGAATAAAATAGGCAAAATGTTGCCTATTTAAATTCAAGGCTTGCGAAGCAGGAAAATGAGTTGACAGTTTTTGTATGTTTTGATGATTCCTTTATAAGAGAGAATGACGAAAAATAAAATACTTTTCTAAAAAGAGGGGGGATTTCTTTATAAGGAAGGATCACAAAAAAGGAAAAACTATTTTTTTCTTTAAAGGGGGCCGAGCCTTAACAGGATGCCTACGTATCTCACAAAAGAGAAATCAGACCCTACGTAGTTCTAAAACCTGAAAACTTTCAGAACCAAAAAATTCACCTTTTGAAAAGTAAGATTTCAAAATCTTGACAGTGGAGTTCAATTTTGTTGAGAAACTTGAGACTCAAAGAGTATTTGGACAAACTCTTGATAGTGACTTAATTTATGTGCTTAGAGAATTCTAGAAACTTTCGAAAAAGAAGTGAGCTAGAAATCTTCAAACAAAGCAACATAATCACACAAACAATTATAAAACATATCACATAAACAGATATTGCACATCCTAAACAGATATGTGACCCCTTTTGTGCCAAGGGTAGGCATAACGATTTGAAGGATGTATACGCAATTTTAGACATTCCATTGCCCCAAGAAATATTTATACAAGCTTTATAAATAAACTCAATGAGGATACATAACATGGAAGACGGATAGATACAAAAAATCAATCCCACGCAGGGGAATAGTCCTAAACTAAACCTTCGTGGAAGATTTCTTCTTCTTGAACTTCTCATCAACTCTAAACACCTTTGAATGTAACGCGTTGTAAACAACCTTCTTCTGATTAGGAGTGCTATTAAAATGAACTCACGACCCTGAGGGACAAAGGTTCCCCAAACCACATATACATCCTTCAAATACAAACACATAAAATATGATCGTCCATTTAGACCGGGGGCCACTTTGGACTCAAGGTGGCCTTACTAATGGGCCCAACACGCCTTACGTGCCGGGTCATCTTAGGCCAATGCTTAGCAGTAGGGATTTGGCTTCACTCTATCCTAGTTATCTAAGAGTGGGTTTTGACTAGATCAGGTACCCAGGCGGACAACCTAGGCTGGAAGTTCATGACAACCATTGAACGAATCTCAAACCAATAAATTGTCACTTATTCCGAAAAGGGTTCGGCTGCGGGATCACAAAACCATCCTCCCAAATACACAAGATAAGAATGGAAAATGCCATGAAATACAAATGATATTTTAATATTGCATTTAAACAAATAGTCGCCACCTAATTTTAAGGATAATTAGAAAACCGAAAATAAACTTTAAAATCTAACAGAAAAGCTTCAAAATTTAGAGAAAATGGGCAAGGGTTCAATTTCTATTTTGAGAAGAACTTAATCACTCAAAATAGCCGCTAACATGCGGTCGACCGGCGATTAGAGAGTTTGACTAACTTTTGAAAACATTGAATATATTCGACTAAACTCGAAATATTGACCGAACCTTACCAATATTGACTGATTTTTGAAAGAGTTTATTAATTTTAAAGAGTTGAAAGAGTTAACTTAATTTTGGAAGGAATTAGTTAATTTTGAAAAGAACTAAACTTGACAAAATCAATTAAATCTTAAAGATTTTGACCAAAACTCAAAGAGTTGACTAAACTTGAAAATATTTATTGAATTTTGAAAATATGGACTTGGTCCCGAGATGTTAATTAAACTTGAATCTTGATTTGGAAAGATTTTTACTAAGTTTGATTTTGTAAAAATATAATTCTAACATCAAAGAGAGAAAAATTAACATAAATGACCAACATGCTGGGGAAATTAATTAGATTAATAAAAAGCAATAAATGTTAGTGTTCAACAAACAAATACAAACAAGATACATAAAATAAAGTAAAAAGAAGAAAACTTAAGAGTTTTAGACCTTTAACCCATTTGAATTTCTGCTGCAACTCCTTTGGACTTCTTTAGCCCAGTTTCTCCTATTGTATACACTTGGTGTATACCAGTGTATATGAGTGTATAAATATTGATATTTACTCTAGATAATTAAACAAGGGAGGCAGAAGCTTAGAAAAATAAATTGACCACACATTAAGGCTAATGGTGCATCTTATGGAAAGCAAGTGTAACAAATGAAGGTTCAAAATAGAACAAATGACAATTGAAAATTTTAACAGATTCATAAACAAAAAAATGGAATCAGGGAGTAAGGATAGGGGCAAATCATGTTGAGGCATGAACTATTACTATACAATTACTGATGTGAGGTGCATAAGACTAACATAGTACTAAAAGGAGAATAAATAATCCCAACAGTAAGCTAAAACTTTAAATTCTGAAAACACAAAGTTCATCGGATAACAGGAATAAGGAGAAGTGCTTTTAAACATTGCTAATGGGAAACCATTTCGACAACTTAGAACTATACTATGAATGACAGCAACAGCAGACTCAATTAGCAGTAGGTAATACTCCTCAACTCTTTATTCAAATCACACTTGAAAAAAACAAGACTAGGATTTCCACATTGAAAGCACTTAAGATGATTTGAGGTTACAATAACAGTTGGCATGTTGGATATAGATGGTGAGTGCACAAAGAACAACAATGATAAAAGAAGAGATTGTTGAGTTCTATCAAACCTTTACAAATATAGAAGGGGTATGGAGGTCTGAGTTCACCCCCTAAATCAGGGATTACAATCAGTGAAGGAGATAGCTTATGCTTACCCAGCCATCCTCAAAGACAGAACAACCAGTTTGACTCCAAACAATAAATTTTGACAAGAACTAAACTAAATGGAAGCAAAACAGATTAACAGCACCTCAAAGAACTAGAGATATCTGTAAAATAAACTATCGGGCTAAGATTGAGTATTACAGCATGTGTTTGCAAAATGAAATCATTTCAATGCTAGTTTAATTCTTAGCAACTTAACAGTAACAGAAAAAGAAGCAGCAGCATAATCAACACAAATATTAGGCTCAACTGTTAATGTCCAGAGACGTAAAAATATGTCATTTTGAACATACCACATCTAGAACAACTCAAAATCGACTAATATGACATACTCAACAATCATCAAATCAATAAGTAATGTAGACTTTCCAGACCCAACTGAAACTGAAAAAAATAATTTTAGCGACATCTAACAATAAACTACAGCATCGATTTAGCAAAAAGCAGAGCACTTCAGTCAAGACAAATATATGCGAACATAATAACTCTGATATAGCTATAAGACTCACATTTAACTATAACATATATGACTTAAACAAGATGAAAAAGCATGAAACGAGGTCGTTACCTTTTGATGAGCAGCGAACTGGGACGACGGGTTTAAAAGCGACTTCGACACCTCCAAAATTTGAAATCCGATAGCCTCAGAGCCATAAATTTCAATTCTTGAGACCTTCAAAATCAACGAGTTCCAGGGAAATCAATTTGAGGGTCTACGAACTGTATGGAACTTTGGAAATCAAAATGGCTATGTAGAATCAATAAGTTTTTTTAGGGTTTCGATTTCAAGATCCGCTGCGGCTGTCCTCTGTTAAAGAACAAGATTTCAATTTATAGGATCAATTAGGGTTTCACCGGAGGTGGATGGTTGGCGATGATGTCAAGTTGCCTTTAATGGCTTGTCGAGGCATGCGAGAAAAGAAGTCGACTGGGTAATGGGGAAGGGTAAGGGTTACGCATGAAGGGGAGATAGTATAGGGAGAGAGGAGATGCGTGGGGAGTATGGACATTAAGGGGTTGTCGGACGTGCGTTAGGGGTCTTTGCTTTGGCTTTTACTGTTCTTCTTCTTCTTCAAAGAAGAAGAAAATGATTTGAAGAAGAAGATGAAATGGAGAGTGAGGGTAAGGAGTGTGAGGGTAAGAAAGAAATAAAATTGGGGGCGCGTGGGGCTCACGCGCCCATTTAAAAAATTATATTTTCTTTTTTTATTTATTTTTATTGATAAAAATAGATAAATATTTATGATGTGGAGGGTAAAACTTCAGTGTTAACAGTTGCTACTGCAGATCCGTTGATGGATTTTCTTTCCTATCTGCACCATTGACTGAGTGGTCCGATAAATATGAGAAAAGCTTCCAAGAGTTGAAGGCTAGACTGACAACTGCACCAGTTCTAACCTTGCCCAATAGAATGGAGGACTTGCATCCACGCTATATTAGACCTTATCAGATTGTGAAGAGGATTGAGAAGGTTGCTCATGAATTACAGTTACCTTTCGAGTTAGACAGAATCCATCTAGTGTTTCATGTATGGATATTGAAAAATTATTTGGGAGATCCTAACTTGGTGATTCCTATGGAGAGCATTGAAGTGAAGGGTAACTTGACCTACGAAGAAATTTTGGTCCAAATCCTTGATCGTCATATTCGCATGTTGAGAACCAAAGAGATAGCCTCAGTCAAAGTCCTGCGGAGGAATCAATTCGTTGAGAAAGCCATATATGAAGTTGAGGAAGAGATGAAAGCAAAATATCTGCACCTATTCATGCCAAATAATGAGAATGTTGAAGGTAAATTTTCTTACCCTTAACTAAATTGATTGTCTTTCCTTGAGTTGATTGTCTATTCTTGAGTCCTAATAGAGTTGATTGGTGATTGAGAAAGAGTCGAGAGTTTGATTGATAGATATGAATGATGAGAAGAGTTTTGAGTCTATTCATGCCTTGATATCCACATTTACTCATCAGTAAAATTATCAAAATATCCTTAGAATGTAGATATGCGTGTAACGCATCTTTCCATGTTCCCTTTGTGAATTTGGGACCAGATGTGCAATTAGCACAAAAATTGATTGGGAAAATAGTCTTGTTTGGATTTTAGACCCATTGGATCAAAAAATAATTTTTCAATTTGAGATGAAAAATAGTGTTGGTGCGCGGCCGAGGTGCGACATGCCTGGGATGCGGACCAACACTTGTATTTTTTAAAAAAATGTTGATGGGAATTAAAAACTCGTTCACAAAATTTTTAGAAAAATTTTATATATGTCCGCGCCCAGTCCGCATCTCGGACTGGGCATTTTCTAGGTGAACTTTTTCTTTTTAATATGAGAGGCATTTCGATCAATTTTCAACACCTTTTGAACTAAAACACGATCAAATTAGGTCATTTTGATGCGTAAATATGGTCTAAACCCTCATTCTAAGTCATTGAAAAGTTAGGGCTTGAGAGAGAAGGAAGAAGAACATAAGATTGAAGAATTCAAGAAAATTTTTGACGGTTGATTGGTAAAAATTCATCCCAGGTATGTAAGGCTAAACTAAAAGCATGAAATTGTTCTCTCATATGTCTCATAGATTGTATAGAAGAGTTAAAAGTCTAATGAGTCTATATACATGATTCTTAAATGGTTTCTTGAAGAGTTTCTTGAAAATTATATTACTTACATGTATTTTTATATGTTGATGATCATCATAAACTTATCTTTCTTGAATTGAGTATTTTCATGAGATATTGCATAAACCCTATATGTTAACTTTTGAAAGCAGAAAGCATGCATGAATGAACATAGGGATGGAGTCTAAGGCCTTGAATAAGCGTGTTGATTTTGATTGTGATTGTTATGTGAGAATGATGATGGATTGATAGAACTTGATAGTCTCATGAGTCTCCATAAATGAACTCTAATGATTTATCTATTCAATTATTTTCTAATGATTGTTCTAAGCCTTGAGCTATTGATTGAGATGTCGATTGATGAGATGATGAGATTCTCTATAAGACTGATTGAAAGGTTGTACCTCTGCGAGGCTGATTGAGATGATTTGATTGAGATAGTTTGATTAGATGGATTATTTTATGAGCATTGAGTTATGGGAGGAGTATCAAGTACTAAAAGAGTAAGAGTTAATCCAACTTGCATTCGTCAAACTATGTAGGCAAGTATAGGAGAGGATTAGAACCATCACATGACATTATGTTGAGGTTCCCTCTTGAGAGAGTCCCTGAAATCAATAGAGGACTTGTAGATTGCCGTCTCCATCTTGGACTTGTCCATTATGGTTTCTATTCATTCCCTACCTAGTAAGTACAAAATGGTTGTGGCAATATCAGCGTGATTGTTGTACAATTACTGGCTCATAAGTGATTTTTGTCGGATAAGAGAAACTTCCAGAAAGTTTCCAAACTGATTGCTCTTAGTCGAGATGAGATGAGATGATTTTAATTGAGATGAGTCTCTTTGAGACGAGTCTTATTTGATTGATGAGATTTGATGGGTTGATGTGTCACTTGTCAACTCTTTATTCTTGCTTTAGATAGACATTCGACATATTGATTGATTACTATATTGAGTTGATTGTTATTTCATATTATTTTACCTATTTCAATTTCATTCAATTATTTTACATACCATATATTCCATGTACTGATGTCATTTGGCGTTGCATCATTTTATGATGTAGATACACGGGATAAAGATTATTAGCAAGCGCATCATTGAGGATCTAGGATGTTCAGCTGATTGGTGAGCCTCCCCTACTTCGGAGGATTCATTATGTTATTTCCATCTTGCTTTAGAGTTAGGCATTATTTAGTTTTATTTTGATTGAGGTAGCCATGGGTTTGTCATTGGCACCACTAGAGTCAGATGTTGATTGTTATGACTGTGAGCTAGTTCTTTTTACTAGCCTTCTATTTATATTATTATTTGAGTCTAGATGATAAGATATGCCTATTTACTTTCCTCTTTACTTTCGCTAATTTGTAGAGTTTTGATTGAATGATTGTGATGAGGCCAAGTGGTTTGCTTTGGGGCTAGCAATAGTCTCAGGGTATCGGTGACATCTTGGGTACCCTCCCGGGGAGTGACAGCCTTGTGGTTGTCATAATTTAAATTTGGTACTTTGCGACATGGCTAATTGTTGTACAAAAACTATATTATTTTTTGGAGTGATACAACATATATATACACTATATGCTTCTTCTACTAAGCAGCGGAAAATTTTAAAAGATTTTATACCCAATCTAACTCTTAAATAATTATCACATTGGGAAAGTCGTATTGAAAGTATTAAAGCATTAACATTTCAAGCACCACAAATAAGAGATGTTTTGTTGAAACTAGAAGAAGTTAGAGAGGATCCAAAAACTAAAAGTGAAGCTACTTGTTTAGCAACATATGAGCTTGAAAATTTTGAATTTTTGTTAGGTATGGCTATTTGGTATGACATAGTATTTGTGGTTAATTCAATTAGTAAAAGTTTACAATATAAGAATATGCATATTGATGTTGCTATAGATCAGTTAAAAGGTCTAATTTTATTTTTCTTTTTGAAGAATATAGAGAAGAAGGATTTGAGAGTGTTATGATTTCTGCTAAGGAAATTGAAAAAGATATGAATGTAGAACCGGAATTTTGTAAGAAACGTGTAATATTTAGAAAGAAACAATTTGATGAAAATATTGATGACGAAATCACAAAGTCTATTGAAGAATCTTTTAGGGTTGATTACTTTATACATATAGTAGATCAAGCTATTCACTTCAAAATAGATTTGAATAATTTGAAGCTTATGAAAATATTTTTGGTTTCTTATTTAGTGGTAAAATATTAAAATCATTAGATGATGATAATTTAAAAAAACATTCTCTTAACCTTGTGAAATGCCTCGGAAATGTGCCTAAAAAATTTTCATAATTATAATTTTCATATATCTCAAATTTTGTGCATGATATCAAAAATTCGACTTCATGTTCGTGATCAAGGGGCAAAATTGAGTGGAAAATGAGTATAACCCCGATTTTAGAGAACTCGTAGCGAAAAATAATTTTCACAAATTTGGGATTTTCAGAGAGGGTCCGTGCCTTGGACGCGATGCGCCAGGGGTGTAGAGATGTACTTTTTTTCCTAGTTTTCTTTTTTTCGGTCCAAGAGAATTGGGGTCATAGCCTCATGCCCAGTTATGTGTAAAAACACCTATACTTAGCCATTGTTCAACTCTATATCACTCAAGACCCTCTCCAACACTTAACCAAATATTTCATCCAAATTCAAGTATCTCACGCTTAATTTCAAATCTCAAAAACTCTATTCAAGCTTCAAATCTCCTTCAAAGTCTACATCAAGGAGTACTCAAATTTAGGAATGCAGGTTTCAATCATTGGGTTCTTTCACCCATGGCGCCCAACCTTCTTATTTATGAAAATTGCATATTTTCAAGTTGTATTACTTATGGGTATTATTTATTATGGATTATGACTATACACTATGGTGGCATTTTATAAAATGTTGATTGATTACGTATGTATTTGAGCTATAAATCTATGGTATATTATGAGATTTGATGATGGATTTCAAGGTATCTTTCATGAGGGTTTTACTACATAATGGTGGGTTGATTTACATTGAGTTTTCTCATATTATTCAACTCTTGAATTGTATGATTTTGAACTAGCACTACACACCCGCCAAGTGTTTGATAAAATGTCAAGACAAGAATTCTCATGTTATTTACATGTTTTACAAGTCAAGTGACTTTATGATGAATATGGGCTTTCAAATATATTATGAATTCATGAAATTATCTATGATTATGCAAATATGAAATTAAGCCCTTTTTTCAAAGATTTTACCTCTTGTGAGCCATTGATGTTAATGCAAGGGTAATGTTTGATGATGATCTATTCTTATGTTTTAAAGTTAGGTTCATCATTAGAGGTCAAAGATACTTAAGAGCTACTCATGTAATGTTTTTATGTTCATTATAAATTACTGAAGTTATGACTATTTCAAGTACGAAATTGGGTCATGTTCCCGTAAGTTTGAAGTATGGTTTACCTTGGCAAGTAGACCACCTCTTTACCGATGAGGGGTAATCATTGGGATTCCAAGTCATAGATGGCTTGATCTTATTCTTTGTCGTTGAGGTCTCCTCCCACATATATGTATTATGATTTATACAAGTTGAATGATTTACAAGCATGTTTTACTTCAAGCATTAATCATGCATGCCATATTGAGACTACACTTATCTATTGCATATTACTATGCATTTTGTCTATATTGGCTATGTCTTGTTGCATTGCATCCTACATACTTAATAATTTAACGCATACTCTATGCCTACATGATGTACCATGTAGGAACTGGAGCACCTCTCGATCATCCTCCACGTGGCTAGTTTGGTGCTTTGGAGATACGCTTTGGTGAGTCCTCAAATTTGGAGATACTATTTATGCTACTCTTTTCATTACTATTTCTTTATATTGAACTCTTGATACTATGAGCGTGAGCTCGGAAAGTGTCTTGGCCA